>JAVGVS010001193.1:0-30067 GCA_032718565.1 Distichodus sexfasciatus
GATAGATAGATATAGATATTCTTTCTTTTTTTCATTCTTTCCCCTGTGATTTCTTTACTGCAAGTCTTTTTGGTAAAAGCAGCAGAGCTGAGCCTCATTATTTGTGTGACGGAATGCAGTAAACACATGCCTCACCTGAGTAAAAAAGTAAAAGAGAGATGCACACAGCAGCTTCCACCAACACAGAGGTCTGCCTCCTGTCAAAGCCTTTTTTAATCCTCTAATGACCTCCAGTGCTGTCGACCTCATGAGAAACCACTGCCCAAATCCTGTCGCACTCGCTGCTGGTTTCATAACATTATACACATTGAAACAATTCTGTCTGCTGTATTTTATATGAAGTTTAAAAAGCTGAACATCACTTTTTCATCACTGTAGTTAATTCCCATCGTCAAGGTGACCTAAAAAATACAAATTTACACAACATTCTCACAAACAGCAATTGGGGTCAGAATAATGGACACACAGAAATATATTTTTCAACTATTATGAAATGAAATTAAAAAGGGGGAAAGGATACAATAAATTACATTTTAGTAACAAAAATGTTAATTTAAACTAATTTTTTCAAAGCTGAATGTATAATTTCCATAGTTTTATTTTATTTCCATTGTCAGCTAAAAGCTCCAAAATATACTCCAAATAGAGACTAGATTACAATAAGGATCAGCAAAAACTAAAAATTACAATTTATTTTACAGCTAAAAAATGTAAACTTATTTTAAAAGTGAAGAAGGACAAAATAAAATAAATATAAGATATGGGTCAGTTTTATTAAAAAAATGTCTGTTCTATTTCATATAATATTTAATCAGATATTTTCATCGCTATCTGATTTTCACTTTCAAGTGACTCAACAATATCATTTTAAAAAATCTAAAAAATAAAATCTAATTGCAAAAATATTTGAAATGGTAAATTAATAAATCATTTAAATTTTAATTATAAATTTAATGTATAAATAGCTGAACATATTTTCATTTTTGCATCTAATTTTTTATAGCTAAAATCTAAACTCTAATTTAAAATAAGAAGTATAGATATATGTAAACAAGTAAAATAAAACAAGTTAAATTACTGTATTTAATTTAATGTCAGGTGAAAACTCAAAAATATACATTAACATTAACATACTTAACATTTAGAACTGATTTTAAAAGAGGAGAAACTGGGATACCTTAAGTTAGAATTTTAAAACTTTTGCAGGTTTACTTACAAAAGTGTATTTTTTATTTCAAATAATGTTTGAACAGCTAAATATCACATCTAGTCTCCAATGTCAAGTGAAAAAGAATTACAAATTAAAAAGTAATTTAAAATTAAAAGCTAAAAATGTAAAACTAATTTCATATGGTGAGGAAAAAATGTAAATATTAAAGAAATGTAAAACATTATACAGTTTTATAAAACATGTCTAGTATCTTCTATTCCATATAATGTTTGGTTTAAAAAGCTACATCTCATTTTCATTGTGAAATAAAGCTTACTCAATAATTACAACAAATTTTTATCATGAACAATCAGTAGGATCATAATGTTAAAGTGCATTTTACATGTAAGACTTTTGTATTTGATGTGAATGAAACAAAAGTTTCAGATGTAGAAACAAAAATGAGATGTTCATCATCTAAGCCAGGGTTCAGTGAAGATATTTAGAATTTTTTATGATCAAGATTATTGGACATTTTTATCAGATATAATTACGGCCCTGTTTACACGTATGCGGACATTTTTATTAACACATTTTTTTGTTCATTTACATTTTTTAATTTGGCTTAAAAAAAATCTCCACACACATTAGAATAGAAAATGATTCCAAACTCCAATGTTCATGTTCATGTTTATTTTTCTGTCAGTGAAGAGCAGGTAACATGCCTAGCGTGGATCACCGTACAGTAGCCTTCATCATGGTCACTTGTGGAATGTAAGGGATTTAAGGTATTTAAGGCACGTGCACAGTAGAACTAAACGCCTCATACGTGAACGCCGTTAGGTCTATTTTAGCAGGGGTTTAGCCATCCTAAAAAGTTTCTAACCCCCTATAATTATAGGTGATTTGTAGGTGACATGCCCTTAACACAAACCAGCAAGAACATGAGTAGAAATAAGTAATAACAGGTCTACAAGTTGTTATGATCAGATTAAAGTGATGGTTCTGTTTCCCAGCGTGGATACTAGGCAGGTGGGCGGCAGGTGGAAGCTGCACGTCACTGCTTCTCTGTTAAGTAAAGGTAACAATGCTGAGGTCGGCGGGGTCTTACAGAGAAGGCAGGGAAGGAAAGAGAGAGAGGCAGATAACAGCTCCTGATAGATGCTTGTCAAATAATCAATTAACTGATGAAGCCTGTGTAGGTGTGATGAAAACATTTTGGGACACGCGCGGTAGTGCATAACCCTAACCCCAATGACATCCAATCATAGTGACATATCTGACGTCATGGTTTTAAGAAAACTGAGCTTTACTCATTTACACGTCTCCACGGAATCCAGCGCTTTGAAAAATCTTCACTTTGGAGGGTGTTTTAAAAAATGTGTTTGAGGTGTCTAAAACTGTTTACGTGTAAATTAAAGGCCCAAACGTATTAAAAAAAATGTGTTTATAAAAATATCATCATACACGTAAACAGGCTCTAAATTTATACGTTTTAAAATGCACTGTTTTGGAGCTAGATACATTGTATTAATAAAATGAATTGTGTCTCTACAGCAACCCCATAAGCAAGTTTGCAAAGGATGTGTACAGCACACACACACACACACACACACACACTTCCGTTTACTCCTCGGGTGCTTTTGTCGATTTCAGAATGCCAATTGACCCCAAATTCCCACAACCTCCATCATCATCCCTCACAATAGCAGTGCTGCTTGAGAGTGTGTGTGTCTCACTTACACTCAGCACCCTCACGGTAGGAAAGTGTGTGTGTGTGTGTGTGTGTGTGTGTGTGTGTAGAAAGAGCTGAGCAGTGGTTGGCACTTTGCCCGCTCAAGAGGGGCATTTGGCCGTTTGTAGAGCTGCAGATGATTTCATCTAGAACGGCTCTGAGTACACACAACAACCCCTCAGAGACAACACACACACACACTCTCTATCAGCTCTCTCTCTGTACACACACACACAGTCACACCGTACAGCACTTGTGAGGTGCTTCTGCTGAGTCCCATATTGACTAGACGTAAATAATAAACTCTGACACATCACTTTCTCGTGAGCCTGTTACTTTCTCGAAATACTGCCTTGGTCTCTCGTGAGCACATGTTGCTTTCCCGTGAGCACCCAATACTTCCTTGTGAGCTTGTGATATTTTCTTGTGAGAAAGTTTACTTCTTTGTGAGCACACTGTACATTACCTTCGTGTGAACACAACATACTTTCTCATGAGCATGCAGTAATTTCTTGTGAGCATGTTACTTTCTCATGAGGATGCAATACTTGATGAGCACATTAGTTTCTAATGACTACTTTCACGTTACTTTGTTGTGTGATAACTACTTTCTTGTGAGCATGGAATACTTTCTTAACGAGCATGTTACTTCATGAGCACGCATTAGTTTCTCGTGAGCACAGGTTACTTTCTCATAAGCATTCATCACTTCCTCTTGAGCTTCTGTTACTTTATTATCAGCACATGATCCTTCCTTATATGTCTGCAGTGTTTTCTTGTTAGCACGTGTTTATTTTCTCATGAGCACTCATTACTTTCATATGAACACAAGTTACTTCATCATGAGCTTCCACCGCACAAACACACACCACATTTAGTCACAAACCCATTTTGCTGTAGACACAAAAATCGGACAAAACTCTAGGTCCACAGAGCCGCCTAAAAACACCTTCACCACAAACAAACAATTCATTTGACAATTACATTTTCGTCAAAGCCACAATAAAAAACGCAAAAACAACACAAAAATTACATGGAAAATAACACGTGTTGGTGCGATCTAAGTGTCCCAGTGCCTTGATTAATTCTTTTTGACAACAAGCAATTTTCAGCCCGCCACCAAGGCTTATTTCGACTGCTTTCTGAAAGGTGTGTACACCTGCGAACAGGCTATTACCGGCGGAACAATAACTTGGCTTCGACGGCAGATTAATCACCGCAATGACTCACTCGGAGACACTCTCGCTGTCCCATTAGGACTGGACACTCTCCAACGATGCATCGTTTTGTCAATCCGACATTGTTCCCAATTTGTTCGCTCCTGTGAGATTTCGGCTCACTCAATTCAGCACAAACACTGATGATGATGATGCTGTCGGTGCTGGAGAAACCTTTAGTCTCACAGCCTTTCTTCTAAACGATCGTCTCATAGATCTCATCCTATCTCATGGTGCACACAAAATATGTGAATACCAAAAGTAATTTCCAATATCCATGCGAAACTTCTCATGAGCGCACAATAACAACTTACTTTTTCACAAGCATGTTACTTACACACCTAATACTTTCTTCTGAGAATGTTACTTTCTCAGGAGCAGAGATGTTTCTAGTGAGCAAGTTACTTTCTTGTGTGCATGTGTTACTTTCTCTTAAGTGTGCTATACTTTCTCATACACATCTATTACATTCTCATGAGCAGCAATTTGTTTCTCGTGAGCATGCAGTACTCTTTCATGAGCGTGCAATACTTTCTTGTATGTTTGTGATACTTTGCTAAAAGTAGTCAAAAATCGAAACACTCTCCAAAATCTCACTGGAACAGGAACGTGATTTGACATTTAAGAGTATCTTACAGGACAAATACGAAGTATTACTTGAGAAAACAGCTTGGATGTAGTTAGCTACTTTTTCTCTCTAGCTATAGTAACGAGTATAGGAAATAGCAGCTTGCTTGCAGCTTAACTAATATAAATTATGAGCAACTTGGAGTTTTAAAACAAATTCCTTTAAAAGCAGATTCCCCAACACTAGTTAAAACACTGTAGACATCATCAAACCACCAGGCAAAAGTTTGCTCTCAAAGAACCTTTAAGTGTAGCTTACGTTTGTTGTCATTGCATCATTCCAGGTAAAGTAGACCTACTCTGATGCTCAAAAAACTCACATGCACAGAATAATACAGTTAAAATGTGACTCCTGATTGCAGAAGTCTTACAGCAGCTTTACACAGACTCAATACCAAGATCAGAAACTCTGTCACAAAGTCAGCTGAAATACTATGCTGCTTGTTAAACTCCAGGGTTATGTTTCATTTTTCTTTCAAATTTCATCCTCGGGCTCCATCCAAAGTGGCCAGAATTGACAGCTTCCATGGTGGGCAATTTGAGCAGTACATCAAGTAGTTTGTGAGCCTGAACAAGTCATTTTTGTTCAGAAAAACATGTATAATTTGACAGAAACACACAAATCAGAAATGCTTACAAGTGAAAGTGAGTGATTATGTCATGGCACACCACAGAGCACCACAACCAAATGTTACCTCTGCATTTGAGCCTTTTGTGAAGGAGCAGTGGGCAGCTGAAATGGACCTCACCTGGAGATCAGTGCTTGGGGACGGTGCCTTGCTGATGAGTGCCTCAGTAATACCTTTACCAGTCCAGGATTTGAACCAACGACCTTCTGATCACGGGGACAACTCCCTAACTGCTAACCTACCCTACCAACTTCCCCCAACTGCCATTTCTTAATAAGGTTATGAATCTAGGAGACAGCAGCCGGAAGACACTTTGCTATCCCCTGGGAACCTGTTGAACGTCAGAGGTGTTAAAAGTCCACGCATTCCTTACTCAACTAGAAGTGTAGATACATGTGTTTAAAAAGACTCTAGTAAAAGTTGGAGAATTTATTCGACTTCTTTACTCAAGTTAAAGTGGAAAGTTCAGGCTCTAAAACATTCTTCAAGTATAAAAGTATAAAGTTCCCTTGTGAAGGACAAAAGCAGCATTTTAGGGCAAAGCTGACTGGACTCCATGTTCAAGCGTTATGTAGAGCACAAACAGAGAAAAATAAAGCCACATGATACATAAAGCTGCACTGGTCATTACCATCATTATACATGATGATCACCTCTATCCTCAACACATCATACAACAAATATTATAGAGCTGTAAAGAGCGCTGCAGAAATAAACTCAACTCAACTGAAGTGAATGTGGTGGAGCTGAGCTTCTTTCTGCACCGCAATCACCACATCATTTCCACCGAGTTGCCGACTGCTTTTAGTGTCTTTATTCTCTCTCTCGCTTTATCGTGTCTATCGTGTTGTGCGTCATGTGCAAAGACCAACAAACCAATGGGATTGTCTTTTCTGTGTGTGTTTACTACGTTTTTAAGCCTCAACCAATCAGTCAAGTTGTCTGGATGGTGCGCATTATTGATATGGAACAGGTAAAATGTGGCAAAATGTCCTAATAAACCTCATTTAAAAGAAATCAAAAAGGGTAACCAGCCTGATTTGAACATGTAAGCAGCAGAAAGTATAGATTTTCATACTAAAAATCTACGTAGTAAAAGTTCAAAGTTGACAGAAAAATAGTCAAGTAAAGTACGACACTTGAAAATTCTACTTAAGCACAGTAACCAAGAAAGTAACACATGCTTATGTAAACGTAACCTGTGCTCATGAATTTAAGCTGATTTTCCCTATTCCTATGCCTAATGCTAAAGTTCAGGTATTATCAGGCAAAAAGGCAGCACAAAATTTCGGAAAATGTTGTCGATTTTCAGAATTCCTTGAGTGTTGCATTAAAAATGAAGTATTAAAAAAATTGCACTGCTAAAATGAGTAGCTACAGTAGCTCAAAAAATGGCAACAACCACAAAAGATACCTCCATATTAACAATACATGATGACTCTAACACTGAATAATACAATGTCAATTTATGACCACATTCAACAATTATAGCCGCAAGAAGCCATTTGGTGGGCTCCAAGCAAAAGTCTCAAACGGCTGCTCAAAAGCAGCTGAGGCAGTAAGCATCGAAGAAAGGAGTCAGTGAAGCAGATACCATCAATTTACGTAACATTTACTGTTACTGAACTATTTTTGCTATTATAAATTGCAAAGAATACATTGATTGTTTCATCAATAACAAATTGCAGACGCTTTTTAACAATATTTAGGTTTTGCAAGGCACCATAGCTACACTTTTAATTCTTGTGTGCAACGTACAAATCAGATTTGTTCTAAAAATGTACTTCTGAATACAACATGTAAGAAGTTTGAAAATGCTACTATACATGGCATGGCATGTTGTAAGTTTTTGGCTAATTTTTGCATTTTAGAATAATACTCTACAGAGTGGAGTAGTGGAATAATAACTATGCTTTACACATAAACATATGTAGTAGTGTGTTCTTCGCTGTTGTTTAAAGCTGGTGTCTTCTGAGGGACCGAGCAGATGCGGGCAAATACATACTGAATATTTTTATACTCATGCATTAATATTGTTTCAGACGATGTTCATTCTGCCGTCAGTACAACCAGCAGCTGTTTGCCAATGTAAGTTATAGATGAGTCTTTGATATTTCTTTCAGTTCGAAAATAAAATGAAATTTAATTTGCATCAATATTTCACATACAATATATTTCACATAATATTTTCAATGTTTCTGTACATGCAGCGCTCCATTATTCATCCTCTCCTGCTCGTCAGATCACGCTGGGCTTGATTTATTCCACGTGGCGAGACCTCAATTACCGAAACTGGCATAAACAAGGAGCCGTGCGAACGATCAAGTGTCTTTTAATTTCCTCTCGAATCAGCTAATTCTGCACAGGTGTCTGTTTTCTGTCGGAGTAGGTGGGAGGGAGATATTGATAAGTGATGTCTAATTGCTTAATAATTGAGCCAGTTTACTCGTCTATGCCGGAATCCTTCCATCCTTCCTTCCGTCCCCCACTGCTGCACAACAGCGTCTCAAGCCCGATGACCATCTCTCTCTCTCTCAACTCCTAGTCACCGGGGACGATGCCGTTGCCGCCGCCGCTGCCGCCAACACTCGACGGCCTGACAAAGCGTGATAATAATTTGGTGCGATTCATCACTTAGCTCCCTTTTCCCATGATGTCTTGGAGGAAAAACTCGAGGAATAGGGCTGGGCGATATGAAGTCAATATCAATATCATGATTTTTTTTTCCCCTTTGATTACGATCATCAATTACAATTATAATAAACAACTGTTGTAAGTGTTCACATTTTTCTCATTATTATTATTACAAAATCAAGTAGGGGTAAGTATCTCGGCCCATGCAGAAAATTGTAGCGTTTGATTATGGTGCTATAGCGAAGGCAAACATCTTTTTTTGGCTGACACTCGAACCGTGTGGCTTCCTGCTTTATCTCTTTCTTTGCCTTAACCCAAACAACTTTCTTACTGGGACTATGGAATTCCCATTTTAAGATTGCGATAATTTGCATAATGTGCAAAATAAACTTTTGTGAACTGCTCCTAGGTTAATTAGCGGATTAAAGCAAGTGAGGTGTCAAATGACTCTGCAGACTGAGCCTGTAACATGAAGCTTTTTTGGGATTTCACAAAGGGGCGGCTAAAACTAGCAAATGAATAGCTGCAGGGTGTGGCTTATTTTTGCACTGCTTTGGCCCAGCTAGCATCAATGGCACCAATTAAAGAATAGGGGGCGCTATAAATGCGAAATGCCTACATCTCAACAACTGTAAACCTGATTTAGCTGATATTTGGTATAGACAATCAAAACTAAGATACGGAAGAAGGAAATATACAATGCTGCTATTTGAACAATAGGGGGTGCTGAACAGATCCTCCAGGATATTGCGATGTTGCGATCGCAACTATAAAAAAAATCCCTGCAAATTCATTACTACTGTGCAATTTTCACCAATTACCGCAGCTTGACTGCAAATTTTTAACCCATCATTTTCATTTCCTGCAAAATGTTGAGCCATACGTCAGCGAAGTCACTTGTGATAAAAACACCTCACGTTTACCTTAAAAGTTATGCATTTTAATGCAGTTAATTTGTTTTCGTGCACAGAATTTGTGTTACTCAATATAACAGCCGTTAAGTTGAACATCTTGTGATTCTGACGGCGTGTGTGTGGTTTCTGGACGTTAAAGGGATTCAGAGCTCCAAACAACTGAATAAACTTCATGCATAACACATGTCGATGTCTCAAAGAGTTCAAATGAAATATTGAAAATGGGTGATTATTTGTCATTGTGAAGACAGCATAGCACATAGTGCACCACAGCCAAATGTGACCTCTGCATTTAAGCCATTAGTGAAGGAGCAGTGGGCAGCTAACATGTGCAGCACCCTGGTAGCAGTGCTTGGGAACGGTAACTTGCTCATGAGTACCTCAGTGTTACCTTTACCGGATCGGGATTCAAACTGGCACTCTTCCAATCACGGGGAAAACTCCCCAACTGTTACACTACCAACTGTCTCTCATTGGGAAGAAGTTGAGAAAATTGGTAATCCCTATTTTGGCCAGTGCTGCTTCCCACCGTTGAGACCGTCGATCCTTATTTTGGCCTCAGTGCTTTGGGGACGGTACCTTGCCCATGAGTACCTCAGTGGTACCTTTTTTACCGGTCCGGCATTTGAACCGTCTGCTAAACGTTTGTGCTTTGAGTGACAGAAGGCTGTAATGACAGCGTCTCGGCCCACGGATCGAGGGGTGAGAGGGTCGCGACCCACAGCCATGCGGCACTATATTAGGATGATTGGGCGTAATTCCAGCCCTAATCCGCTTCACCTTGACCTTTTCATTTTGCGGGAGCGATATATCAACTCCGGCTGAGAGTCTGATGCAGCTGGCCTTTAAGAGAGCGAGCTCGGCTTGTTTACTGTCGTCTGTGGACACACACACACACACACACACAGACATATACACACACACACAGCTCATCAACTCCACATGACTTTTGTTTGTTGTTTGTTTGTTTGGGTGCACTGCTACCTCAACTTATATAACAGAGGCTTGATGAGAGCCAGTGCCATGAGATATCATGATATTAAAACATGATATTTCTTGATTAGGTGAAATCATACTCTGTTATGTTTGTGCCACTATTCTTAGCGTGTAATGGAACTTTCAGCAGCAAAATCTGGCATCTGTACACACTCAACACCTTCACACTCGCTCCACTTGCTACAGTGTTATAAATGTGGCAAAGAAGCAGCCAATCACAGGCTTGGGTAAAGCTGATTGGCTGGTCTGGTCTCCAATCAGGTGTGTAATATGGTTGAAGTTGATCTAGTGAACAGCAACACACGTTTCCAGTACGACAGCAGAAGCAGCAACAAGAAGACGAGTGTGTGTTATGTGGAGATTGTGGGTGTGATGTGTTCAGCAGTATCCTAGTCTAATTGTATCTGTTAATGTTCCTGAATCTGTTGATGCTGCAGGGATTACGCCGCTAACGTGTTTTAATCAAGATGTTGATGTGATAATGTACAATCTGATGATGTAATGAGATGATTTACACTTCAATTACAAGTTAGAAGATGATGCACAGTAACGGTGTGAAGAGATGCAGGAGGAATTATACAAGAGGGAGTCACTTCATGCACTAAATACACTGCACTTTCATGTGTCTTTCAGTCAATTAAAAGCATATTACAGTCACACATTTCATCATTCTTAAAATCTCAACAAATCTCAAAGTGGAGTTTAAGTATCTCGGGGTCTTGTTCACGAGTGAGGAACTGATGGAGCGGGAGATTGACCCCTGGTGGTCGTGTGGGCGTCAGCAATGGTCGCAGGCGATGCACCGGCCAGCCTCATCATGATGAAAGAGCTGAGCCAAAAGGCAAAGCTCGATTCAATTGATCTCGTTCTCTCACCTATAGTCATGAGTTGTGGGTAGTGACGAAGAGCAGATCGCGAATACAAATTGCTTGAGAAATAGGTTTTTCCTCCATAGAATTGGCTGGGCTCTCCCTTAGGGGTGTAGGGTGAAGCTTCGGTCATTGAGGCTTGGGTGAAACGCTGCTACTCCATCGAGAGGCAGAATGAGGTAGCTCGGGCATCTGGTCAGGATGCACTCTGGATGCCTCCCTGAGTGAGGTGTTCGGGAATATCACTGGAAGGAGGCCCGGGGGAAGACCCAGGACAGCACTTGGAGGGAGATTATATCTCTCTCGGCTGGCCTACAGGCATATGGATTCCCCCAGAAGAGCTAGGCAAGTGGTAGAGAGGAGGTCTGGGTTCCTGCTTGGAGTTCTGCCCATGACGATCCGGAACAGCGGTAGAGAATGGATGGATGGATGGATATTTGCCACCTCACCTGTGGCTCCCATATGTATCAACCACTAGACCTTATCAGAGGCGAAGCAATTAATACAAACAGCAGTGTCGGATTACTTTTTAAGACAACTTTAACAGTTAACAATAAACTGAGACAAAAGAGGCCACACATCACATGCCTAGCTTTCACAGACCAATGCATGTGGGAATAAAGAACCTTATAGATTCAAGATTCAAGAGAATTTCTTCACAGTAGCCATCTGTCCTGCGTTGAAATCGGCATGACATGGCAAAGCGAGGAATCCCAGGAAGTGCAAGCCATCTTTATTTACAAAACCAAACATAAAAGGGACGAGGGCCACAAACAAACAAAACTCTTCTGCCAAAAGCACATGTAGCACACCGACACGGTGAGAGTATTGTGAAGGTGGACCAACAAGAAACACTGGGAAAAGTGAGCTTAAATCCTAAAACAGAAAGCAGAGGGCTGGATCAATGGAAACAAGGGCAACCAATCAAAAGGCAATCAGAAAATAATCAGGGAGATAGCTATGGAATGAAATCTCAGACATTTTTCAAAAGGAATTGCATTTGCAATTGCGTTTTCCATATGTGGACGCATAAAGTGTGACATCATTCAAATGCAATTGCAAATTTTGCATTACCGTTTGCTTTTTAAACACCGGCGGACCAACATGACTGCCAAAATTCAAATGAAAAAGTAAATCCATTTGCGATTGCATTTCCATATCTTACAATTATGAGCCTGTCATATTTAAATAGCAAAATCAAGTACCCGTCTCCTTTTTCTCACTTTCTCTCGTCGCGAATACTTAATACCAGAAAACTCAAAGCATATTCCTTGGTCATTTGCAATTTAATTTCCGACGCATTACACGGAAACCTGTCAATAAGCGTCAGGGGTGGGTCTATACTGTGGGGCGTGATTGTGTGAGGAGTGATGTGCTTTCATGATCGGCGACCAAGAGGACATAAATTGCCTTTATAAGAAAATGACCCGGCTTCCCGTACTCCCGGAGCACTCCCCACAGAACTCCCCGAGGAACACGAACCAGGACTGAAACAAACAAGAACCAGGTGAACAAACTAATGAACAGTGATTACCGACCAGAGAACAAAGGAAGAGGCGGGACAACAACTTGACAGGAAACACAGACTGAACTGAACACATCAAAATAAACAATAGTGGCATCTGCTGGCTGCTTCACAAAAGTCCAGGGGCTGTCAAGGCTAAAGTCCAGGGGGATCATGACAACATCACTGTACAGTGGCGCGATGGTTAAGCTGCCACTACTCCACAGCAAGACAGTCCTAGGTACGATTTACTTTTTTTTTTTTTAGAAATCAGATTATTAAGCATAATTTTGTATTCTGTTGTAAATATAATAATATAATATAATAATACGACCAAAAGCAGCATCATGGTTAAATGTTATGTTTAAAGTATATCTTCATAATTATATGTAAAGTATGTATTTAATCTAGTCTAGAATATATCTAGTATAGTATAGTATAAATCTGATGAATGAAAAGGAAACTAGTCATACTGTATAAAGTATATACAGATAGATAGATAGATAGATAGATAGATAGATAGATAGATAGATAGATAGATAGATAGAGATATTGATATGCACATGGTGCATTAGATTTCTTCAGCATAATTTAAATAAGCTGCTTGCTACTAGATGCCACAATGAACTTTTATTTTCTTTTCCTCCTCAACTAATCTGGGAATTTGTACCTCAGAGCAGCAGCAGATCTCATAGATGATTGAGACATAAAACTTGCAAATGCACATCTCGTCCTGCCAATACTATCGGACAGCGTGTGCCGTCTGCAAAAACTCATTCCGCTGCTGCAATCTGCCCTCAGATATGATTCAACAGTTCAACTGTCAACTGCATCGGTGAAAAATTAATTGACCATCAAAGGGGCAGATTCATGGCTAATTACGTTTTGGAGCCTGCTGGTTTCCAGCCCAGACCCGGAATTCTGCCAGCCAGACAACATTCCGAAATATGCCCCCATATTACAAAAATCCTTAATTTCATTTAGTACTTACAGCTACCAAAATCATTCATTACCATATTCAGCTAAGAAAAGCCAAGTTACCAGAGGCCCAGTCTGTTTCACATAGTGCTTTTGATGTCGGTTCCTGCTCACGGCGGCACATGCGTGTGGCATCAATACAAACTGATAAATATGATGTCACTAGTGTTTTAACAACAGCCCTCAGACTCACAATCTACACCTGCAACATCATTTTTTCTGAAGTGGTGAAGTCACAGCTCTTCCAGTAGACCCTCATGGGACCTAACATCAGGAATGTTTTGAATAGGACAAAAAATAATAATTATATTATCCTGGTCGACATGAACCAGTAATTACATGTATGATGAAAATAAAGCAGGAAAGTTTTAAATAAATAAAAGTATCAAGACAAGGCTATCCAGGCAGCAAATATTTATTTTCAAGTAGAGCAAGTTAACCGGCGGATTCATCCTGTATGTGGTTTGCAGAACACTAACCAGTGTGTGCCCAATTTATAATGTTAGTTGCTAAAGCAACTACACTTTTTCGTAACGCCTTTTAGTGCACAGCATGTTACTGGCTGTAGAAGTTAACCGGCAGATTGACTCATGACAGTGACAAAAAGCTAACCAGCGATATCAGATTCGTCTATGTTTCCAGCTCTGGAGGAAGTTAACAGACAGATTTACTCATGAATGTTGGTGCTTCACACCGCGCTAATGATTGGACTGACACGAGTCCCGTCGTCTACAAAGAGGATTGAACTCTGTAGGAAGGTTTTTTAGAGCCTCATTTGAGTGTGGTGGGATTTTAGCAGCTTTTCTTGCTACTATGACTGTACTGAACTTTTAATGAGTTTGAAATGTCTATAAGAGGTGTGTATGTGATGGGTTTATATTTTAGTCACGGTGTAGTTAGGACTCGATGGATTCGGGTTAACGGAGACCTCAGATTCATGACTGCGTGAGATTCCCATTTGTGGATCCGTGTGATTAACGCAGGTGAGTCATGAATCACCCAGCTCTATTTGAGACTTAATTTTACCTATGTAGCAACATTCATATTTTGCTAAAATTGACGAGGTGATTAGTGACAACTGTTTCTTTTGAGTATGAGGGAACTTTGGGCAGCCAGTATTTAAGCTCACACTGGGTCTTTAAAGAACAACTATCACAACAATATTTTTATAATAACATGCATAGAAACTGTAATTATAACTGTTAAATGTTGACACACAACCAAATTCAGCAACAACATGCACTTCCAAGTAACATAGAATATTATTACAAAAATCAGAGCAGAATTAATCTGAAATGAATCAAAACTCACTTCAGAACCTCTCGTCAACGTAATCTTTCCCACATGGGTTATTTCTTAAATTCAATTATACTTACTAAACAATTTCTATTGTAACTTTTTCCAGTCTTGTGTTCATTATAATGATCTTTAGCAAATTCTGAATGCAACAGTGAAATTTGGTCACTAATTTCTAAAGTTACAGACAAAGGCTAAGATTCTGCTGTTTAAAAAAAAAAAAAAACTCCTCTATATATTTTCATATTCCACAAATTCATTGTTATTCAAAAAGCAGATTTGTATTAAACCCTCCGTCCTGGTGTGCATACAACTTTTATTTTTTTTTCTTAAAGCGTTTATTTCTCAAGCGGCTGGGGAGTGAAACACAAAGCCCGCAGCGCCAGATGGATGAATAAATAAAGCTGTAACATATGTTGTTTATTTGGTCCTGTCTCCCAGTGCTAAAGACCCTGGACATTAAAAGTCAGGACCAGAGAATGTCACGAGCAAATCTATTTCTTTCATCACTAACACCAGGTCCACAAAGAGATGGATAAGAGGGGTCCGTGTCTTTCCTGCAGCCAAAAGACCCATGCAAATACGTCTGATATGCACAGGATTATATCAGACAACGGAAACAAACACACCATCAATCTTTCATGTTTAATAAATGCCCAGTTCTGGCATATGAAATTTTTTTTTGAATCTCTGATGAATTTGCAACAAAATGGACATTTGCAGCGTCTGGCGAAGGTCCTGGTTCAATCCGGGGGGGCGGCTGTAGGTCTTTCTGTGTGGAGTTTGCATGCTTTCCCTGTGTTCGTGTAGTTTTTCTCTAGGTGCTCTGGTCTCCTCCCACAGTCCAAATGCATGTAATGTAGGTTAATTGGTGACTCTAAAATTGGCCCTGTAATGTGCGAATGTAAGTGTGATTTATGCAGCAGGTGTG
The DNA here is from genome assembly GCA_032718565.1 of Distichodus sexfasciatus. Lineage (NCBI taxonomy): Eukaryota > Metazoa > Chordata > Actinopteri > Characiformes > Distichodontidae > Distichodus > Distichodus sexfasciatus. Next base: position 15,481 of record JAVGVS010001193.1, read on the forward strand.
TATGTGCCCTCACGGTGTGTTGGCGCCTGCCCAAGTGCGATCCCGCCTTAGCGCCCGTCAGTTCCCGGGATAAAGCGGTTTGGAAAATGAATGAATGAATGGACATTTGGTGTTGTTTTTAGCAGGTAAAAAAGAACTTTCTAAATAAACAAGTGGACATACTTTTTCTGAATGTGGCTGACTTTAGCATGACCCTTTTCCAAGCAAATTAAGATCTTGAAAAGAAAAAAAAAAAACCACGTAATTTACAGAAGAGCCAGGAAATCCATAAAATAATTCAATCAGACCAATTGCCAAAGGTGTATAAAACAGAGACTTGGACTTGAGTCGCACTTTGGTCGCACAAACAATGACTTGAGACTTGACTCCAGACTGCTCAAGACTTGAGACGAACCTGATGTTAAACTGGTGGTCTGTTTGTTATTAAGCGAACTCTGGTTTGGATCCCTGTCATGAACCTGCAGATTAGACCGGGATTCAATCCTATTCCCCCACAGTCGTGGAGCTGGTTTTAGTTTGTTCACGTCTACATTTCATTTTCGGAGCATCGCACCACGACGCATGGCAACGGTGGACTGGTAATGAATCTGTAATTTAGCAGAACGCATCAATAACTCACGATCAGAGAGACAGCAGTATGGAAAATGTAAATACAATAAACAATACTTTGCAAAAAAGCTCTGGAAAAGTGAGTTACAATTGACATGATTTTTCGATCTTACAATAACAATACAACAAAATTGTAAACATGTGTTAAGCTTTGCGTGGCATGCAAATTTTGCAACATATGCAATATGATATGTTGGGACAAGGATGAAAAAGCGCATCTCCACGCTTACGAGTGGATCAAACAGAGATCGAGAGTTGTCTTTTTGAATTTATTTCCATGTTTTCATATCTCCAGCAATATTTACATTTACAATAGTTTTTGTGATGTTTATAAGAGTGTTACAGAATAAATTTGTGTTAGCCTTAACCGGGACAAAGGTTTGTGTTTGTATATTATTAAAAGTGCTCCAGCTCTAAAACACACCAACAATAAACAAACAAGAAAATGAACAAACCAGCCTCATCTCTCATAAGACTCTCTCAGAGAGGAGTTAGTCATCAAACCTAAATTCTGATCAGGCGTGAGACTGTTTCTCCTGCACTGAACTTAAGTGCATGTCACTTAGAAATCTGCACAAACAGAGGATTCTATAATTACAATAATTAGCAAAAATGAAGTAGGAATCAATAAGCCACCAAGCAACAACTGCAGAAAAAGTATAAGAAACAGCGATGTGTTATTATAAACATGTAGTAACTATAACATTTAAAACTATAACATTTTAAGAAAATATTTAAGTTATTAGTTGTTTCTGGCTCATGGATAAGTCTGAATTTAAAATTGGTACAATATAGATTTACCATACAAACTCAAAAGCTGATCTATAAGACTTAGGCTTAACCCTTAACTGGGAAAAATTGGCCCTAAACGTTATCAGTTATACTTGTTGTCATGACTACACATCATTGTCGCTATCACCCATTCTCTCCTTGATGCAGTATCTAAAAAACTGTACAGTATGATATAGAGTATTATAGAGGTAATTTCTGGTTGCGTTCTACTGGGGACTCACACTAGTTTGTGCAGTTTGGTTTTGGAACAGTTAATGTGGAACAAACAGCCGAGTGGATGGAGGAGAAACACAGCAGAATTATGGCGAGTCCTCCGGGGTAAAAAGAGCAAATATAAAGAGCACCATGGAGCTGAGAGAGAGAGAATGTGAGAGAGGGGCATGGAAAGAGGGGGAAGAGGGAGTGAAAAAGGGAGAGGGTTGAAAAGGGAGGGAATAAGAGAGGGAGAGTTAACGGGAGTAATGAAGGACGACACAGGAAAAGAGAGGAGAAAAGAGAGTTAAGAGAGAGGTGGGAAGAGAGGGAGAAATGAGAGGAGAGAGAGGGAGAGATGAGTTGAATGAATTAAAATAAGCACTTTCATCTCTCCGTGTCATCTCTCATCCTCTACCAAACGAAAGAAAAAACACTGCAGAGAAAGCAAAAGCAGCCTGCATAAATCTGCTCATCTATGGATTTCCCCTAAACCCGAAAACCCCCACCTCCCTCTCACGGCAAGTTTATTCATCTCATGAATTAATTTTGCGGAAATTATTTAATCTTCCTGATAGCATTCGTAAACGCACTTTATCAAAAATCCCACAACTGTTATGAAGTGCCATATACTGTATATGTACAGGTTATTGATATAGCGTTTAATCACGCGTAGTACACAAAACATAGCGTGGCGTCTAATAAGAACAAAACCTGCGTCTCCATCAGGTTCCAAAATAAGGTGCAGGAAGCGGCGTATCTGCTGGAGAAAAAACTGATAAGCTGATTTATTAATATGGCGCTGAGGGCATAGCCGAGAACGCGCCCTTCGACAAGAAGCTTCATAGCGACCACGATCCTTAACGAGCAGGAGAGTGACGGAGTAATTTGAGCTTGTCAGCGGTAATGGAACCAATTGGTAGCACTTTCAGGTCATCAGGCGATTAAAAAAGCGTGAACTATTCAGCTCTCCCATCACACTTAGCCTGGAGCGAGACATGCTCAACAACACACACCGCATTACAAACCCCTAGTCCGCTATATATATATATATATATATATATATATATATATATATATATATATATATGTATATGTATATATATATATATATATATATATATATATATATATATATAAACATATACACACACATGTATATAATCCCCCACATACATACACACACACAGCATATAATCCCCCCACATATATATATATATATATACACACACACACAGTATATACTATATACTATAAACTATAGAGAGAGGGAGAGAGAGAGACGGAAGAGGAATCTTCATAGTATATAAATAGTATTTAGATATAAAATGCCCGTTTTCTATATGTAATTCAAATTTATTTAGATAGACACTTACAGGGACAATTTAGACTCACCAATCAACCTAAACTGCATGCTTCAACACGGCGAGAGCTCCACACAGAAAGACCCCACGTCCCACCCGGGGATCGAACCCACCACCTTTACCACCACAGCGCCGTGCCACACCTGTATCATATAAATGCGTACAGTGTTGGGAGTAAGACATTCAGTCGTTGTCTGATTCGATGTAACTTCCTGATGAATCTGGTGATTTACACCTCTACTGATCACTGCAGGACAGTAAAACCGTTGGTCCATCTAAAAGCCTAATTAAGCATGTTACTGCAGCGTGTCCAGTCAGGACTCTCGTGTGGTCAGCTTAAACTGACACGTTGCCTCATTTGCAGTCGACCACAATGAAGAGTCAAGGTCTTTATGTTCCTGTGGGCATTGCAGACCTCGGGCGATGCAGACGGGTGACTCAGCTTGGACCTGCGACGCCACCACACGAATCTTTATGAGCTTCATCTACATCACGACCTCATCTACGGTGGCCGAGAAGGCCCAAATGAAAAAAAAATGCACAAAGTCTAATAGTCTGATAGTCTGAATCAATTAAATTTAATGGAAAAAATATGCTGCAATAAATTCATAAAGAGACAGTGAGATGGATGGAACGAAAGATAGATGGAATAAGAGAGAAATTCAGTGAGAGACAGAGAGAAAGAGGGGGATAGAATGAGAAACAGAAAGAGAGTGAAAGCGAGAGAGAAGGAAGAGAGAGATGGATGAGAGAGGGAGAGACAGAGAGAGCGATGGGAAAAGAAAGAGGGTTGAGAGATATAGAAAAAATGGATGTGAGAAAGAGAGAGGAGGGGAGGGAGAGATAGAGAAAGAGAGGGATGGAAGGAGAGAGAAGGACACAGGGTTAAGAGAGAGAGAGCGGGTAGAGGGAAGGAGGAAAATGAGAGATGGATGGAGAGAGAGAGACAGGAGGAGGACAGTGTGTACAGTAGAGTAGAGCAAATTGTCTTGGAGCAGACAGAAATAGAAAGTTATCTCTGACTGTGCTGTCTCATCTGTCCTTCTCCTTCTCTCTCTCTCTCTCTCTCTCTCTCTGCCTGTCTGACCCATTCGCTTTCTCTGGAGGTTGTGGTACGAGCGAGGGAGCGGTCAGTATCGGCTCACGGAGAGCAAGAGATAGACAGAACGGCGACGGAGAGGAAAATGCTTACGACGACATATGCTCTGCCTGTGGGAGGAATGAGAAATAATGGTAAAGAGGAGGACAAAACCACAGAACAAACCTGATGAGCTGGAAAAGAAAGAAAGAAAGAAAGGAGTGGAATAGAGACAGAAAACTGAAAGAAAGAATGAGTGGAATAAAGTGTAAGAGAAATAAATGGAAGAAAAGGAAAGGAAGAAAGAGTGGAATAGACGCAGAAAAAAAGAAAGACAGAAGTAGACAGAGAAAAATAGAGAGAACTGGTAGAAAGAAAGATGCGGAATGGAGAGAGAGAGAGAGAGAGAGACAGAGAGAGAGAGAGAGAGAGAGAGAGAGGGAACACAAGAAAAAAAAGGAGTAGATAAAGAAAAAGAGAGACAACCGGTGGAAAGAAAGAAAAAAGTGAAATAGAGACAGAAACAGAAGAAAAAAGAGAAATAGAGAGAGGGAGACTGAGAGAGTAAGAGAAATAGAAACAGAAAGAGTTAGAGAGAGAGAGAGAGAGAGAGAGAGAGAGAGAGAGAGAGAGAGAGTAGAATAAGGGAGTAAAAGAGGAGTTCATTAAGACAGATGAAAGCGAAACAGATGAGAGGTGATGAGAAATAAAGGAGAATAAGAGCAAAAAGATGCATAAGGAAGAGCATAAAAACAGACAAAAGAAAGGAGAGTTTAATAAGAGAGAGAGAGGAGGAGTGGAGGGATGGACGGATGAGAGCTATGTTAATAACACTAAAAGGCAGCAGTGACTCTCTCTTTGATTAGATACACAATGAGCATAATTCAGACATGACTCTGTAGATCAGATAACTCAAGTAGAATCAAATAATAATAATGATGTGAAGTATGATGATGATGATCTTCCCCTTCACCTCCCTCACCGTCTCACAGCAACACCAGCACCTCCCCGTAATCCACAACGCAACAGAACAGCGTTTTACCAGCAATATGCTGCACCGGAAAGAGTGTGTTTTAGCTCAGTCAGGAGGAAGAGAACGCATGAAAAACACTGCACTGCTGCTGAGAGACAGATGCACATCTAGTGCAGAAAAATACAAACCAAAATCAGCAGAGAAAACAACAACCACATTAACAACAACCGAGGTAAACACCTGCCAAACGTATTACTGTACAGACCAACGTCGGCGCAGGTAAACAACACAGCTAACAGTTAACACACTGCCCAGGTAAACACCAGTGCAGGTACAGACTAGTACAGATAAACAACCATAGAGGTAAACACAAACACAGGTAAACATCAACACAGGTAAACATCAACACATAAACATCAACACATAAACATCAACACAGGTAAACATCAACACATAAACAAAAGTATAGGTAAACACCAACACAGGTAAACAAAAGGACAGGTAAACATCAACACAAGTAAACACCAACACAGGTAAACAAAGTATAGGTAAACATCAACACAGGTAAACACCGATGCAAGTAAACGAGAGTATAGGTAAAAAACCCACACATATAAACACCAACACAGATAAACACCCACACAGGTAAGCAAAAATATAGGTAAACACCAACACAGGTAAACATCAACACAGGTAAACAAAAGTACAGGTAAACATCAACACAAGTAAACACCAACACAGGTAAACATCAACACAGGTAAACAAAGTATAAGTAAACATCAACACAGGTAAACAAAAGTATAGGTAAACATCAACACAGGTAAACATCAACACAGGTAAACACCAACACAAGTAAACAAAAGTATAGTAAACAACACAGGTAAACACCAATACAAGTAAACAAGAGTATAGGTAAACACCCACACATGTAAACACCAACACAGATAAACACCCACACAGGTAAACAAAAGTATACAGTAGGTAAACATCAACACAAGTAAATAACAAAATAGGTAAACAAAAGTATAGGTAAACCACACAGGTAAACACCAACACAGGTAAACAACACAGGTAAACAAAAGTATAGGTAAACACCCACACAGGTTAAAAAAAAAGCCTAAACACCATCACAAGTAACGATCAATTTAGGTTAACAAAAGTATAGGTAAACACCAACACAGGTAACCATTAGTACATGTAAACACTAAAAAAAGTGAAAGTGAGTGATTATTTGTCATTGTGAACACAGCACAGCACATAGTGCACCACAACGAAATGTGACCTCTGCATTTGACCCATCCATAAAGGAGCAGTGGGCAGCTAACAAGCACCCGGGAAGCAGTGCTTAGGGGCGGTACCTTACTCATGAGTACCTCAGTGTTACCTTTACCGGATCGGGATTCAAACTGGCACTCTTCCAATCACGGGGAAAACTCCCCAACTGTTACACTACCAACTGTCTCTCATTGGGAAGAAGTTGAGAAAATTGGTAATCCCTATTTTGGCCAGTGCTGCTTCCCACCGTTGAGAACTTTACCTGCCCTGGATTCGAACCCGTGACTTCCTGATCACCCTACCGTTATGCCACCAACAGATAAACACCAACACAGGCGCACATTAGTACAGGCAAACAACAGCACAAGCACAAACCAACTCAAAAGTACATCAGCACAGGTAAAGAACCGTAAACACCAACACAGCTGAACATCAGCACAGATAAACAGTCATGGAGGTAAACACCATTTCAGCAGCACATAAGCACAGGTAAACAAGGCCAACAACAGTAAAGGTAAACAGCACAGGTAATCACTAATTCAACAGTACACCGGCACACGTAAACAAGCATAGAGGTAAACCCCAACACAAGTAAACATCAGCACAGGTAAACACCAACTCAGCAATACACCAGCACAGGTAAGCACCATTTCAGCAGTACATTAGCACAGGTAAACATCAGTACAGGTAACACCAATTCAGGTAAACCTTGGCACATTGATATACATTAGTTGAATAAACACCAGCAATATAAACAGCAGTGTGAGCATGCGTCAGCAACAGTAAACACTAGCTCAAGTAAACACGATACTAACAAACAGCAGCGCAGGTAAACCCTGGTGTAGATAAACAGGTGTGCTGCTGCTGCTTTTCTTCACTACAACATTCATTTGAACCAAGAGCAAAAGCAGGTTTTTCTCATCACCATCGCTCGTGTTCCCCCGGGTGATTGACGTGCATTAAATTAGATCATCTCTTTGCTAAAATCATTATTGACATTTTAAGCATGTTGTGTAAATGACCTCCAAATGCATAACAACAAATCAATCCCTTCTGATGGAGAGAAAAACAGAAAAATAAGCCCCGAAAAAGGCTCAGAGCAGAAAAGCAGGCAGCTCAGAGAGACGTTTCCTCTGGGTGTTTATCTCGTCAGCATTACAGCTCTCATCCCTCTCTCTCTCTCTCTCTCTCTTTCTTCTCCTCCCTCCATCGCTTGTTCGTGCTCTCAGCTCGTTGAGATGCAACCTCAGATGCCACTTATTTAGCTTTTCTTTTCTCCGTGGGGGAAAGTGCACTCTCAGCACAGCCACTAAACAAGCAACGCAATAAAGAAGCCTTTTTGTAAAACAAAATGTGGAAACTCTGGCAGTTTGCTGTTAATGCTGGTGGAATATTTAATTCCATCATGTTGTTTTGTACAGTTTTTATTTTTGTCAGCATCACGTTTTCTGCTCAGAATATCCAAAGCAGATTTTCATGTATGCAGATATTTTTTATTAACACATATTTTATAATACATTTGGGCTTTTAGTTTACACGTATACAGAGTTTTGCACGTATGCAGATGTTTTTATGGGCCTTTACTTTCACGTAAACAGTTTTAGACACTTCAAACAAATTTTTTTTTAAATGCCCTCCAAAGTGAGGATTTTTCAAAATGCTGGATTTCGTGTAAATGAGTTTTCTTAAAACAATAAAGATTGAAAGATAGTGGGGCTTAGCCTCTAGGGGTGTGGTTAAGGTTAGGGTTATGTACGCACCTACACAGGCTTCATCAGTTAATTGATTATTTGAAGAGCATCTATCAGGAGCTGTTATCTGCCTCTCTCTCTTTCCTTCCCTTCCTCCTCTGGAAGATCCTGCCGACTCAGCATCATTACCTTTGCTTAACAGAGAAGCAGTGACGTGCAGCTTCCACCTGGATCCGTATGCCGCCCACCTGCCTAGTATCCACGTTGGGAAACAGAACCATCAATTTAATCCGATCATAACAACTTGTAGACCTGTTATTATTTATATTCTTGGTGGTTTGAGTTAAATCACCTATAATTATAGGGGGTTAGGAACTTTTTAGGCTGGCTAAACTCCCACTGAAATAGATCTAACAACATCCACGTATGAGGCGTTTAGTTCTTTTTTTAAAATGCAAATGTCATGTAAAGCAATTAAAAAATAAACATAATCTAAAAAGTGCTTGTTTAAAAATATACATGTAAACAGGCTCTTAGTAAAACCCATGATTTGAATTAAGTCAGGTATTGGGAAGTTCTGACCCCTCTGATCAAGACCCAGACCGCCCCAAATGAGACAAAAATAACAGTATTAGTGAGTGGAAACATTTGATATGTTCGTCTATTATTTTAAATAAGATACAAGTCTTCCACTCTCAGCAATGTAGAAAGAAAATCCATGTAGAAAATATAGACGTAAGCGGCAATAACGGGGTCCAATCAGAAGTCGCAAAAAGCAGCACAATAGCAGCTGATGCGAGCGTCAAAGAAGGCAGTCAGTGAGTCAAAATTAGCAAAAAAAAAAAAGAGCTCCATTATGACATCACATACATTTATTTTATTGTTCAAACAGTATCATTGTATATTTTCCTCTTCCGTAGTTTTGATTAAATAAACTAATCAAATCAAAACGTAGAACAATAAAGTGAAATGACAGGAAAGTGAAAGTGAGCGATTATTTGTCGCTGTGAATGCACCACAGCACAGCACACAGTGCACCACAACCAAATGTGAGCTCTGCATTTGACCCATCCGTGAAGGAGCAGTGGGCAGCTGACATGGGCCGGTACCGGTCCGGGACTTGAACTCCCGATCACGGGGCCAACTCCCCAACCTTTACTCTACCAACTGACCCAATGACTGAGATAACCTCATCAGGTAAGCTCTCATTTCAGCATCTCTTGTATGTGAGTTATGCATACACAAAGTTATCGAAAGGTTGAAAAATTCACCAACTCCGCATGCTGAACTCACAAACAGTTAACCCTTGTGGACGGCAAGTCGCGATGACGAATATTAAATCCGAATAATAAATAATAAAACTTGCACGACTCGGACAGGCACCTGTCATTGGCTTCACGAGCATCCTTCAGCAGTGAGGTGCCCGGCTCTCGCAAGAGAGGCCCCTGAGGCGGCCCCGGGGCCCCTGTCACCACACGCTAATTACCAGCTCGGCCGTCGAGAGCGTTACCGGGGAAATATTTGGGGGGAGGGAGACTCGAGGTATATCTCGCAGGGAAACTAATTTGACTTCATCTGTGTCTCGCCCCCGGTTTAGAGTGTAATATTTGATGACAGAGTGGAAAAGTGGGAGGAAGAGCAAAACTTGACTGACGTACAATACAGTCCATGGAAAATACACACAATGCAACTGGGAATAAAACTGGGAGGGTAATTTTTGATGAGAGAAGGACAAGTAAACATAATTTTTGCCAAAAGACTACATACATACATACATACATACGTACATACATATATATATATATATATATGATGAGGGAAAAAGTGGGAGACTTTTTATTCATGTGTGGGAAAAGTGGGAGGAAATTTTTTACAATAGAGAGAAAAAAAACGGGTAATTTTTAATGATGAAAAAAAAATTGGAAAGGCATTTTTAAAGATAGAGAGAAAACTGGGAGGGTAATTTTTGATGATGGAGGGAAAAATTGCAGGGTCATTTTTAACAACAGAGAATAAAACAAAGAGTAATTTTGGATGAAAGAAGGAAAAGTGGGTGAGCAATTTTCCATGGAGGGGAAAAAAGTTAGCAACATATTTTTGACGTGTGAGAAAAGCCTAAGAATAATTTTTAACGAGAGAAAAAATTGGGAGGGTAAATTTTTTTTGACAGAAGGAAACCTGGAAGATTCATTTTTGTCAACAAATGGTTAACTGGGAGGGTAATTTTTGATGGAGGGAAAAACATGGAAGGCTTATTTTTGATGTGGGAAAAGTGGGATTAAACTTTTTTTAAGCTAGAGAGGAAACTGGAGTGGTAATTTTTGACAATAAAAACAAAATTAGGAGGATCATTTATATTCATGAAGGGAAATCTGGAGGAATGGGAAGGAAATTTTTGATGAGAGAAATTTTTAATGATAGAGAGGTAACTGGAGGGATCATTTTTGATGATGAAAAGACAATTAAGGGTAATTTTTAAAGACAGACAGAAATGAGTAGTTTTTAATGAAGGAGGGGAAAATTGGGAGGCTTGTTTTTTACATGTGGGAAAGTAGGATGTTAATTTTTAACAGCAGAAAATAAAACAAAGTGGGTCATTTTTGAAAGCAGAGAGAAAACTGGAAAGATAGTTTCACTGACAAAGCTGGAAGAGTAATTTTTGACAACAGAAGAACAACTGGGAGGGTAATTGCTGATGTGTGGGAAAAGTGGGATTAAAAAAATTAATGATAGAGGTAATTGTAGGGATAATTTTTGACTATGAAAAGAATATTGGGAGGGCCATTTTAAAGGACAGACAATTGGGAGGGTAATTTATGTGACAGAAGGACAGATGGGGGGGTCATTTTTGATGATAAAGGAAAAAGTCATATGACAATTTTAACAACAGAAAATAAAACAAAGAGTGTCAGTATTGATGATAAGGAAAACTGGAAGCATCATTTTTATTTACGGAGGGAAACCTGGAGTCCTTTTTGACAACAAAAGTTAAACGGACGGATCATTTTTGACTATTAAAAGACAATTAGGAGAGAAATTTTTCAAGATGGAGGAAAAAGGTGAGCAGCCTATTTTTGAAGTGTTGGAAAAGTAAAAGGGTAATTTTTAATGACAGAGAAAAAAACTCTAGAAGATTATTTTTGACGGCAGGATAAAAAATGATGGGGGTCATTTTTCTTGACCGACGGAAACCTGGAAGAGTAATTTTTGATGACAGAAAAACAAAAACTAGGATAGTAATTTTTGCCAATATGACAAAAAAAAAAATGTGAGGGCAAATTTTGAAGCAAGAGAGAAATATGGAAGGATCATTTTTGATAATGGATATAAACCTGGCAGATTCATTTTTGATAAGAAAAACTGGCTAATTTTTGAAGAGAGAAGGACAGCTAGGAGGGTAATTTTAGGCATCTGAGGGGAAAAGGGAAGGTAGTTTTAGCAACTGTGGGGATGAGTGTAATTTTTAACGACGTTGGGAAAACCGTTCATTTTAACGACGGTGGAAAAAGTGGTAAATTTTTACAGCGGAGAGGAAACTGGGATATAATTTTTGAGGACAGATGGAAAACTGGGAGGCTAATTTTTAACGACGGGAGGAAAAACATCTCCCTTCGCCAAAACCGCAAACGACTCCCCGATGGAAAGTGACGTGGTTTTGACACTGTTTATGCCTCCCGTTCCTACCTCTGCGACTGGGTTTTTGCTGTATTTTTTCCTCCGGCTCTGACAGCGTCCCGTCCCGATATAATGACTGTTAACTTAATTCGCATCGCGGCTCTGAGATGGGCTCTGACAGCACCGGCGTTATTTATACTCCCTCGTAAGTTTAAAAAGTCCGTGTTAATCTTCATCACCGTCGCAGCAGAAGTCCAGCAGCACACCTCTCCAGAGCAAATACATAAATATATACATACGTCCTTCACGCTAACACATTTCCTGGACACATTATTTACACTCATCGATGTGCTTTTATTATTTCTGGGCTTGAAATAATCTAGCCAATATTTTGAGCCCAGTCTCTTGTTAATTTTTTAAATTTCCATGTTGTATTTTTCATATTTATGCCTTTTAGTCGCTCTAAGTTTGCTTAATAATGAGATTTTATGCAAGCACCAGCCTTTTTTGAGATTGTTGCAGCATAAAATGCCTTATTTTGCAGCAGTTTTTCTAAAAAATTGTGATGAAAGTTGCAGTATTTTTAGATGTTTTGTTGTGGAATAATTTGCCATTTTGTCAGTGATTCTTTCTGTCTCTTTCTTTCTTTCTTTCTGTCTGTCTCGCTCTTACTTTTTCCTTTCTTTGTAGTATCTTTCTAGGTTCTAGTAATTTTCATCGTCTGCTTCTTTCCGTCGCTCATTTCTTCCTACACTTTGATTCCTTTCTTCCCTCTTCTTTTTACATCTTTCTTTCTTTGTCTTTTTTCTTTCTTCCATGTCACTATAAAAGTACTTGACATTTACAGTGGTATTCTTCTGCTTCCTATTTTTTGCCTCATTCATTCTCTTGTTCTTTTTCCCCCTCTTTCTTTCTCCTTCCTTTTCTTCCTCTACCTGATTTTATTGGAAGATACTCTGATTTTCTTTCCCAATACACTTCCTTTCTTCCTTCATGTTTTACAGTGATATTCCTGCTTCCTTTTTTCAGTCTTTCCTTCCTACTTTTAGTTTCCTTCATTCTCTTTTTTTCTTTCTCTCTGTCTTTCTTTTTCTCCTGTCCTTTCTTCCTCTTCCTGTTTTCATTTGACTATACTCTGATTTTCTCTGATACCTTTTTTTCTTTCTTTCTTTTTTCTTTTATTCTACCCTTAATTTTCTTCCATTACCCATTTTTTTCTTCATTTTCTTCCTAGTCATTGTCTCACCTCTTTCCTTGCTTTTCTTTTTTTAAAATCACATTCTTTTCTTTATTTCTGCCATTTTCTTTGTCCATTTACTATCTTTTTTGTCCTTCCTTCCTTCCCAGTTTTTTTTCTTCTTCTGCTTCTTTTTTTCTTTCTTTCATTTCACACTCTCATCACTCTATTTTATATCATCTTTCCTGTTTCTGCAGCTCTATTTTTATCTAACTTCTTTTCTCTTTTGCTGTGTCTCTCAAAATCGTTTTGTTTCTTTTTCTTTCTTTCCAAGTACCCTTCATTTTTGTTCTCTGCTTCCTTTATTTTTTCTTACCTTCGTCTCATTATTTCTTCCCTTCCTTTTTTTTTTTTTTACCTCATCCTGTTTATTCATTGATTCATTCTTTATTTCTTTTACTTGCTTGTTCTCTATTCCACATCTTTCTTTCTTTTGTCCTTTCGCATGGAAAAAAGTAAAAAATATTCAATGTGCAGATGAAATGAGCTCAAACGGCTACTGAGCATTTCACACCACATTTTTTTAAGGAAAATTGTGATTTTTAACCCGAAGTTAGAAGCGTTAGAAATGTTAAAAGTGCTGCCAAACGTGATACGAGTTGATAAAAGTGCTGCGGCTTATAACGAGCGACCAATCACTACAAATACACAGCATTCATCCCATTTAAATATCCAAAGCTTTGAAGATGTTACCTCGGGCTATCAAACACTCAACAAGCTGCAGAAACCTGCGTAATTGACAGCAAACAAAATTAAAATAAAAAAATTAAAATAACAGGGTGACCGAAGCGGCATGTCGACTGCATTAAACACTTGACATTCCGGATGCTGGTCCACACACTCCTGTCATCTCTGTTAATGTGCAAAATGGAAATGTTAACCCAGAGTTTACACACACACACACACACACACACATAAACAGCCACACAAACTTGCAAAACTATCTTAGTGGGGACATTCCATAGACTCCCATAATGACTAGATGAATATCATTCTACAGCTAACCCTAACCCTAACCTTAACCTCAGTAACTTGTACCTCTTTTAGGTTCTCAAAAAAAACCACACATTTTCCATGAAGTCCTCATGAGGATGTCCTCAAATGTTCCCGCAAAGCCATAAAAAACAAAATTGATTTTAAGGGACAAAAAGGTCCCCACAACGCATAAAAACATGGAGCACACACACACACACACACACACACACAGATACGTTTTAATCTGATTAGCAAGTGCTCGGAGGCAAACGTGCAGCGCCAGGAACATGATGAAAGAGAATCAGGCTTCATGCTGCATCTGGGTTTAAAAGCTGTTAAAAGTGGAAAATGACTTTATTAACTGTGTTGTGGAATTCCTTCAGCGGAATATGAAACAGATTTATTTTACAACTTGCTTTCTTTTCGTTTCTCAACACCTTTCTTTCCTTCCAGTACTCTTGGTTTTCTTCTGCTGCTTCCTGTTTTCTCTTTCCTTCCTAATCTTTTTAGTTTTCCTTTGCTCCATGTCTTTCTTTCTCCTTCTTTTTCTTCGTCTACCCTTTCTTGCATTCTTTCTTTCTAGCCTTAATTTTCTTCTTATTTCTTTTCTTCCTAGTCATTGTCTCTCCTCATTTGTTGCTTTTTTATGCCATTCTATTCTTTCTATATTTCTTTCTTCAAGTTACCCCCCCCAGTGTCTTTATTAGGGGTCCAAGCATGAAGTTCTGGATTTCTATTGAGTTTTTTATACATTATTATTATTATTATTATTATTATTATTATTAT
>JAVGVS010001194.1:0-30062 GCA_032718565.1 Distichodus sexfasciatus
TAATGTACACTATGTTAGTTGCTAATGTACACTATGTTAGTTGCTAACACTATGTTAGTTGCTAATGTACACTATGTTAGTTGCTAGTGTACACTATGTTAGTTGCTAACACTATGTTAGTTGCTAATGTACACAATGTTAGTTGCTAGTGTACACTATGTTAGTTGCTAGTTTACACTATGTTAGTTGCTAACATAGCAAGGTACCATCCCCAAGCACTGCTCCTCGGCTCCTGACTCTGAGCATCATCTGCCCACTGCTCTTTCACGGATAGGTCAAATGCAGGTCAAATTTTGTTGTCGTGCATTGTGTGCTGTGCTGTGCTGTGCTGTGTTCACAACAATAAATTATTACTCACTTAAAAATTACACCTCTACTGGCAAAAATGTACCTTTATGTTCTGGTACAAATATGTATCCACTGGAAAAGTCCAGAATGTGTACATTTTCTAACAAATACCAGGTACCAGAATGATAACCCTGCTCCTCTTTGTGTAAAACCTGACTAAGTCAAAAGGAAAGGTAAAGGAATCTGCTCATTGGCGCGTCACTTTGCCCCGCCCTTATCCCGGAGAACGGGGGTCCGGTCTTGCCCCCCACACACACATATACACACGTCCACACGCTCACATGTTACATGTGGATGTGAGACATCTTTTATCACGGTTGTGCTCTGCGTGCTCTGTCCAGATGGGGGGATAAAACATGCATGAGTCGCCTGCAGCTCTGAAAATAATTATACTCATTTAGCAGAGATGGAGGGAGTGCATCCAACCAAGTCACCAGCCATCATAGCGACAAAGCTGCCGGCATACTAATGAAGACGTGCGACAGTGACCAACTACCGTAGCAAACTCCCCCTGTCTCTCTCTCTCTCTCTCTTGCTTCTCCTCCATTGTGTGTTTCACCATGTCTATGGATGTATATGCATACAGTATACGAGTCAACAATGGGAACTGTATATATTTGTTTATAACTTTGGCAAATGTTGATAGATTTGATAAATCTTCACTGAATGCATTGAAAATTTAATGTCCAGCTACAGAACCTTGCGAAACCCAAACGTTAAAATTGCCAGCAAACTGCGATTAAATTTGCAACATGCACCAATGACCACTCCTATAGCCAACTCTCTCTCCCTCTGTCTCTCGCTCCCTTAGGGGAATTCTTTCCCTATTGCATTCAGAATTAAATTAGCAGCAAAGAGATTATTATATTGCTCACCCCACCTAAATAAACGCTACAATACAATAAAAATTTGCAACACCGAGTCACAAAAGAGAACGTTGTACCTTTGTCCTTAGCATTGGAATTTGTTTTGTGATTGTCAGAATGTCCTGGTGCATTCAGAATTTGTAGCAATGGTGATTATTATATTGCCCAACACACCTTAAATGAATTGCAAAACCAAAGCATTGTTAAATATCAACGACGCTATCGGCCAGTGACGTTCGCTATCTGAAGGATGATAATTGTTGTTGAAGTTTGACATAAATCACAATTAAATTTGCTACATAGTCTGATTACTATACTTCCCAACACATCTTAAATGTGTAGCTACAACATTTCTACCTTGAAATATTTTCTAATTAGCAACGCGTGACCACGGTGACACTCAAATGTCAATTTATTACCAAATTCAACTGTTATCTCTGTTTGTTATCTCATTTTTAACTAGTAGAAATGAATGTTCAAAATGATTTCAAAGGACAAAAGAACAAAGTCACTTTGCTTCAGAAATGTTTTTAAAAATTGAGTTTTGCAAAGTTTAAAGTGTGGTGGGCAAAAAAATGCATTCACGCTCTCACTTTGTTGTGAATTTAATTCTGAATGAAACAGTAAAAGGAATTTTGAATTATTGAAAATTTAAATTACAGGCACAGGCACAGAGATCGCTTTTTTGAACCAGACCTAAATCTTTTCTCTTTAGCCTCATAGTCTTTTTTATGTTATTTAGAGCTCTTTATTTTACACTTAAGTTCTCTTATTTGTTAATTAATTGGTAAATTATTATGAATTTGTTAAATATTTGTTAAAAAATAATTCTTCTGATTGTTCTATGCTTATATTACTTATAATATTGTACAGCACTTTGGCTGCCATTTGCTGTTACACGGTATCATTTTAGAGTGATTGTTCGTCATTGTGAACACAGCACCGCACACAGTGCACCACAAACAAATCTGACCTCTGCATGTGACCCATCCATGAAGGAGCAGTGGGCAGGTTTTTTTTTTTTTTTTTGGCAGTGCCCAGGGAGCAGTGCTTGGGGACGGTACCTTACTTGTGAGAACCTCAGTGGTACCTTTGCCAATCTAGGATTTGAATCGACAACCTTCCAGTCACGGAGGGGGAGCTCCCTAGCCAGTACATGACTAACTGCATTTATATATTTAATGCAGTCCGTATTAACATGGACGAAGTTTGACCTACTGTATCTTCCGTTTTGAGGAACGGCGACATTAACTCCTCCCCTTTCGCTCGCTGACCTGAATCCCCGAGGGCACGTTTTTATCCATGCAGAGTGCGGCTCAGACTCGATGGCTGCACATTGAGAACGGGGATAAATTGATGAATGGGATGTTTAAAAGGTGGTGGGGGGGGAAATGTGAGCGAGGAAGCGAGGGCCCCGGGAGAACAGCCCAGGCCCCTGGCCCCGTCGTAATCATCAACCCCGCAGGGCCGCGCTGCCCCGCTGCCCCGCCTCCCGATAACCGATTTTGTACGAGAAGAGTCTTAAACCTAGCTTATTAAATTTGCCTCACATTGCCAGGTCGACACAGACTCAACCGACCCCGTTGTGCTGCGTTGGGGGAGAGAACTGCTCCGGTTTTCCAGATATTTCTGGTGTGTGGACGTATTCAGATGAACGGATATTAAAATTGTTATCTCAGTTGGCTGTAAAGTGCAACGTGATGCATAATAAAGCGGAAGTAGATTTGTGAATCTTGAAGAAATTGTGCTAAAAAATATGGAAAGGGATAAAGCAAAAGAGTGAAAAGGTTTAAAAGAAGAAATGATAAAAGCTGTTTCTGGATGATTCTGCTGTTCAGTTAATGTTAAGCTCACACTGGGAATGAGCTAACCACAAGAAAAGTAATAGCACAGTTCTCTTTAATGGAGACGCCCCCTTGTGGCCACTTGTGGATAAAATAGGGAACAATAGCCTTAATGGAAACGCCCTCATGTGGACAAAATCGGGAATGACATCCTTTATGGTGGTGTCCCCATTTTGGCCAAAGTAGGGAACAACAATCTTTATGCAGACACAGCCTTGTAACAGTAACGGTGGCACCCCATAATGGTCAAAATAGGAATGACAAGCCCTAATGGGGACGCCCCCCTTGTGGACAAAATAGGGAATTTTTTACTTGAAAAAGAAGGTTATAAGAGGGTTGAAAAGGCCAAAATCTCTTAAATGAGCAGAAAATCACAAAAACCAAAAACTAAAAATGTGAAGAAGAGCGAAAAGAAGAAATAATAATAACAAAAAGAACAAGGTGATCGCTGCTACTGAGAAATCAACATTAAACAAATAAAAATTGTTTTTAGGATTTATAGAATAGAAAGATTGGATTGATTACAGAGAAAACCTAACGTTTGGCTTTTAACTTTGACTTTACATATTTTTCTAGCTTTTCTGTGAAGATCAGAAATAATGTATGAAGCTAAGATGTGCGCGTCCAGGTGAGTAGTTAGCTGCCTGTCAGTCTGTCAACCCATTTGTCATGCCATCATCTCTCTCTCTGCGCAGACCTGTTTCAGATTTTTCCGGTCGGAGGTGGGCACCTGCTCGATGAGCTTTGATTTATGTCTCTCGATATTAACACATTTTTCATCCGGCGTTGGGCGATGGAAGGCCGGCTCGATGAAGGATGGGAGGTAATCAGGGGTCTAATGCAGAGAAATGCCTCACCACAAAATGAATAATGAAGTTGCTAAGAATTCAAATGGCATTAGTTCAGATATTAGGCGGATGAATATTAGGCTGACTTTCACACATTCCGCAACGTCCCCTAATAAAGTGTACGTCCGAATTAGGCTCTCAATCCCTGTACGCTTCATAGAACAGTACATTAGTGGTGTATTGAGGACTTTAAACTCATACTTAAATAAAGACTCTTTATAAAGAAAATGACTCCAGTAAAAATGTCTTCAATAGAATCCTACTTAAATAAAAGTACTAACCATGACCTAATATAATTCTCATCCCGCTCTTCTGTACAACGTATGGAGATTTCTCCGGGAACAATCAGAATTTCTCAAAAGGGATTTATGCACGGCCATGGAGGCATATCTGTCTCGAAAAGGTGGTGTATTCAGGATCCAAAACCTTTTGTTAAGATAAAGTAAAAATTCCTTACATAGAAAATAGTTCCATCAAAGTTAAAAGTCCCCATTAGAATGTTACTAAAAGTACTAAATATCTGATACAAAAAGAACTAAAATATTACAAATATTTTACTACTTTACATAAAGGTTAGTCATTACAAGAAATACTTAAAGTGCTTTCATTTGCTCATTTTCCAAATTTCATTCCATGAAGGATGAGGACCAGATTGTGCCAAAATCCCCATCACGCACAAATTCGTGTTATACAAACTCAAGGTTTCAGAAAATGAGGTTACAAAATATTTTATTATTATATTATGGATATATTTTAATATATTTTGCATGTTTTTATAAAGTGAGAAAAATCCTTTAGTGAACGTCCATTTTTGTGTGCAGTTCAACCTGTATGTATTTTTATTGTGATACTGTTTATGTTTCAATCATTTTTATTATTTGTGATATATATATTTTTGCTGCCCCCGGTTGCAGCAGCACTCTGATTTTCATTGCAGTTCTTTACAATGACCAAAGGTTTCCTATTTCCATTCTTCTAAAGCATGTTTAAATGTGAATGCTTGTATTTGTGGAGTTTCTAATTTGAGAGCGTTCAAATATTTGACATATGCGTGAGAATTGGAATAGAATGCACCCAAATGAGAAGCGTCACATGCGTGCAGATTTTGAAGAGATTTCTCTTTAAAGACCCGTGCAAGAGTAATGTATAGAGGATGAAGTGAGCACCAGCGGACGCCTCGCTGTGGCATTTAGCATCCGTCCTCCGAGACACGGCATTGACAAACCTACAAGCTGTAATTGGTCCTTTACGAGTCGCTGCGATATCTATTGATTTTTTTCTGTTTTTAGGGCCTGCTCAAATAATCATGGTCTAGACATCACGGTTTGAATCACATGTTTGCTACAAAAACCTTTTCCTGACTCAACTTTCCTGTGTGTAATTTAATGCAACATATTGAGCTTATCTTTTTTAATGCATTTTAAATTGGCTGCATTTTTACTGATATGAAGAGAATCTGATCCTTATAATAACAATAACAGAGAATCTGACTCTCAGTCGCATGCAGTAAGCCACACCCGTTCATAACATCCCCACCAATCACATCGCGAACACAACTGGAGACGAGACATTTTCTGGCTCCCATAGCAACCGGCCCACCTCATAATGACAATATGTGAAAGTTCAATTTACACCTTCAGCATCCGCAAAAGGCTGCTGGTCGCAGATACAGCACTTTGGACCTTAAACGTGAAGATTTTGGAATTTGCATTGAATTTCTTTAACAAGCCCTATGATGTCATACGTTTACATAAGAATTTCTTTTAAAAATTGAGAGAGAGAATGTATTCTGGAATAGGCTCTGAGATTAAGTCCTCGCCTTTTAGCGTGATGGTTAAACGGTAACGACAGCTAACGAGGTCTTCTTGCATCAAGCTGTCTGGTGAAATATGATTTAAGCTGTTACCTGGTGTCATGTAAAGCAAAATCGTCTCGGCTTCCTCCTGCTGCTTGCATGCATTATTTAGACAGCAAACCAAGATGCTGGAGCTCTCATCTTCGGGACAGATAACGTTAGTAGCGCTATATTTTGCCTGGTGAATAGGTATAGACCGATAAAAGGTTTTTAAAAGCGATATCGATTTTGATACCTGGAGGATTTAATTGTTTAATATCGATATATCATGCAATATTCAGCTTTTTCCAGAAACACTAAACATTAAAAAAGAAATCCTAACATTTATTATATTCACTTATTTATAACTAGCCTGAATAACAATTAGCAACTTCTGTCAAACTTTGTGGAAAACCTATGCACCTGGCAAATTTGCCACCAAAAGTTCACTATAAGTTTGGGCAAATGACCGGCAAATCCATTTTCTACTAGTGGCAATGTGTTATTGTTGCCAGAACATTGGCACAAGTTTGCCACTAGTGGCTGACAATGACAAACCCGTGGCAACATATTCGGGCAAACTGCTGTTTGCCACAAATTAACCACAAGTTTGCTCCAAACATTTTGCTTTTGTAAGATCACATCACCAAGTTCAATGCCAAGCATGGGGTGGAGTGGTATAAAGCAGTGGAAACATGGTCAGTGGAGTGACCAATCACGCTTCTCCGTTTGGCAGTCCGACGGGCGAGTCTGGGAGAATGTTGCCTGCCTGGCTGCGTTGTGCTAACTGTGAAGCTTTTTTTTGGAGGGAATAATGGTGTGGTGCTGGTTTCCAGCGTTTGGGCTCAGCCCCTTATCCTGTGAGGTCTCACGGACCGCTTATCAAAGTCAATAAAAAAAAGAGAGTCAGCTCCGACTTCCTGCTGCTTGAAAAATTCATCGCTAGCCATCTCTGGGAAACACATGTGCTAATGCCTACAAGGCAAGTGCCAAGGGCTTTTTTCACCTCGCCAGTCACGGGGCATCCCATCAAAAGCTGGAAAAAATGAAGCAGAGGCCCGGCTCGGTCTGTTCTAGCGAGGTCTGGCTTCTTCATCCTAAGAATACCTTCATTTAGCACGCCCTAGGTAGCACTCTACACGCATGCCTCAGAACATCTCCGTAAGGTAAAGTAACGTCAAAGCACAACAAGATTTCAATGAGGTTTTTGATTTTCAGGCTTTTGATTTTCAGCTTGCGTGCGTTACCATTCCAAGGTAACTTAAGGAAAAATAATTGCATTTTTGTTACAATGTAGCATTTTACCAAGTTAGATTGTTTTAAACGTAGCTACTAATAAGCGACTGAAAATAGTAATGAAGATAGTGTTCGCCACTTCTCAACATTTTGTAACGGTTTGAAGCAAACCTTGCTGAACTTCACTTCACCACAGTGCTAGCACTGCATCGCTCCCAACCAAGGCCCGAGTACTTTATTAAGAGCATGTCTTCAAATGTGAGATTTAAGGTTTAGTTCGGCTATAATGTTTGAATTGATTTTGCACGTATGAATTCTCCTCTCTGTGCAGGTGAACAGCGAGCAGCGTCTCCTTGTAAAAATGGTTGCACGTCTTTATGGAATATTTGCATAAACAGAGACAGAAAAAGAGACCGAGGGCGGATTACGGCAAGACGCTCAAACAAAAGGGCTCGGCGGATTTCATATGATATTCCGAGATTCACCGATCTCTATTTCCACCTCCTTTTCCTTTCGTAGAGGAGGGGAGGAAGGAATGACACAAGATAGATGTGTCTCATTTGAGAAGAGTCGTGCATATTGAGGGCTGGCTATAATAAACTCAGATGGATGGGGTGCGCATTGTTCACGATGGCTAGGTAAAGTGGGAGAAAGAGAGAGAGAGAGAGAGGGAGAATAAACAGGAAGTGACATGATGAGCTAAAATAGCACCTTCATAAGCCCTTATGCCAAAAGCCTGAGGTCCTCCACCTGGCAGCAGCTATAAGTCCTAGAGCGAAAATGATGATATATTCTGAAGCACAGCTCTGCAATCTGCATTCGTCCGGGCGCTCGGGTGAAATGTCGGCGAAGTGCACAATAATTCAAGACTTGAAATGGAGGCCTTCGTTCTCAAGGCCTCGACCGGGGCCCTGATCAAAGGATATAAAAGCGCAGAGGCATCCGAGGCTTCGCTACCCGTGAGCAACTCTTAAAAAAATCACCCCGAGGACCGGCAGCTTTGAAGTACCCCCTTTTTGTTTCAGCTGCACGGACTTTTAACTCCTTAAGAGGGCACCAGAGCGGGTGAGGGTTCACCGTGCAGGCTGGCGAATGTTGAAGAGCCGACATAGTTTTTTTTTTTTAAACCGTCCACGTCCGTTAATGTGAAACTTCCACTTTGAATAATGTGTTGTGATATTGCTGGCGAATTCCCCTTCTTCCAGCGTTCTGGCATCTCACGCGTCACTTTATAATTTCTCTCATGGGACTGTGAGGTGACACGGGTCCCGTGTGTGGCTACGAGCCCCACGCTGTGGCATCGGACAGCAACTGCAATTTAAGTGATTTAAGCTGACAGCACGTTGGGGGAATTAATGGCTGCTTTAGTGACACCAAAATCTGGCCATTAGCACCTGAAATAATTAGAATAATTAGTACAGAAAAGCAGACTTATCTCTGGACACACAGTAAGTAGCCTAATATGTAGCTAATATTAATTAGTATGTTCATCTTCAAAAAGCCTAGTTTGATCAGGGATTAATGGTTTCTATTAAGATTAAATTATATTGATGAATAAGAACCATTAGGAAGAATATTTGCCGTTATAAACCATCTGGAAAGTCTGAAATTCCTTTAGCTGTAATGGGTTCTAACCTTTGAAAAATAATTGTTGATGAAAAGTGAATTATTATAGTGGAATAATTTACCAATATTTAAAAATAAATTGTAATAATTTTAATAGATAATTATATTTTAAATAAAGGTAAATCATTCCCTATTTAACGTAATGTAAAATAAAATTATTAAATTATGCAATAATTAAATTATTGTATTAAATTATACCTAAATAATCCTGACACAATGAAGTCAAATATTACCCTTTCCAATTCTGTATTAATATGTTTTCTCTTAATAATAATAATAATAATAATATGTAATAATAATAATAATAATAATAATAATAAATTTTCAATAAAAAATTTAGCGAAGCGTAAAAGCAGCGAGTGAAAGAGGAGAAGATGAATATGGATATGAGCCTGTAAATTTTCCTTGTCATTCCACAGCCTGCAAATTTGTTGTGTGCCCATCGGCTCAAACAGAAGAATCAAGAAGCATTCTTAGTGGAACAGGAGCGCTCTGCGTGTGTAGAGAAACATTACGCAAGGATGAACATTGACAAAAGAAAGTGATGGTGGGCGGGGGTGTTGGAGAGTCACGGGAGAGATTAGTACGCGTCACGCTGCGCTGATGTGTGACAGGCTTTGAGCTGAGGAGATGTATTTATCATCAGCATGCCAGAGAACAGGAGTCAAGATAAATGGCAGATGTAGGTCAGGCCATGAGGAGGAGGCGAGGTTGAGCGGGGAGGAAAATAAAGATCCTGGAAATCAAATCAAACCTGACACAAAAAATAAATGGTTTAAGTGATATGACAAAATATCCGTGTTGCTTTTGATGATGGAAGCGGAGGGATTTTTAGGAGGAAGTGAAAAATATTATTGGAGTCATTCTCAGAGGTTCGATTGTGCCATTGTGTGAAATAAAGCCATTGATGAGTCCAGGAAAAACCCAAAATAATACAACACAAAGGAGGCGTGCCGACCCGAGGCCTCTATTCTTATTGGGTGAGCAACCATTTTTTGTCCCATTGCAAGGCGTTGCAACGTGCGCAGATCTGGTATTTCACGTGAGATATTGTGGTTTTCTTGAATTACTAGGCGTGTAACAATGCATTTAGTCAAAGTCCACAGCATTGATCCAAAATAAAACCATGGCAGTGTAACGGTTCAGGAGTTGGCCCTGTGATCAGATCAGAAGGTTGCTGGTTCAAATCCTAGACTGGTAATAGTACCACCTGAGTGCCCCAGCGAGCAAGGTACCGTCCCCAAGCACTACTCCCATGTTAAGCAACACTGCTCTTTCACAGATAAAATTAAAATGTCTTCACCGATGTGATTTGCACTGTGTGCTGTTCACTCACTTAAAATTCAGTGAAGACATCGTCCATATTGTAATATATATATAAGCAGAGAGTCTAATTTTGTTTTAAAAAGAAAGGTTGTTTTAAATTTAAATTTAAAGAGCCAAAATAAAACTCATATTAATTAAAATCTGGCTCCTAGATCAAATCTAAATGCGTCTCCAGACTTTAAATAAAATCAGATGTTGAATCATCGTCCATGTTACTTCATCAATGTAATATTGGATGTGTTGGAACTTGTGAAACAGTCGGATGGATGTCGGTGGGTATTTGTAGTGTTTTTTCTGTAGTATCGTCAAATTTGTCTCCATCTTCTATTTCCTCTTCTGCTTGCTTGTAGACCTTTTTGTATTTAGCCACAGTAGCAGGGGAATAAAACATAATGAGCAAACAGCAGTCGGAGCCTTTCCATCTTCAGCACACAATCTCATTCCGCCTTCAATGCGTGAGCTGCGGGTCTCGGGAGAAAGGCCTCAGACCTCCCAGAGTTCAACTTGTTGTGGGTCCTAATACATTTTCGCGCCTGTCAATCCTCGCCATTATAGGTGAAGGGGTTTGGAAGAGCGTCAGCCGTTGAGGGCTGACGTCTCTGAAAGCCCATCGGGTAATTCATCGCCTGCTGAGCGGAGGTGAAAAAAAGTAAATAATATTCCATTCAGAGGCAGATGCATGATGGGATTTAGCTCTGTCTGTCTCCGAGCTTTCTCCTCAAATCACCCAAAACTCTGGAGATTCTACAGCATCTTGGGGCCTGAGAATAATCAGCCGTCACTTTTTATATGACATTTGTCATTATTTACCGTATAATATAGATGAATTGAATGACCTTCTAGTGACTCCCATATGTTGTAAAATTATACTGGACATAAAAGGGACGCCTATAAAGTGGCCATTATTTAAATAACCATGATGGCCTTTTACAAGATATTGGCTGACATACTGTATTCAATTCCTTGCTTTCTTGATTGGACACATCCATTTAGCTACTTAGAAAAGAAAGAGGTCAGAAATATTTTTTGAGACAGCACTTAGATTATATAGCATAAATAATTATAGTTACAAATGATCATAGTCGTGATATGATGGATATAGAATACTGGAACATATTAATAGTTCCAATAGTAATGAAAGTACATCGGTTATGATGAACGCAGACTAATAAAGTAACAAAGACATCCCAGACAACAAAAGTTGTAATTCAGTGGTGAATTCTGGTCAAAAGGTTGGTTATGGTTGAATTCCGTACTCAACACCGAGGTAGCGTGGATTTATGGGCGTGAAAAGAGCGCGTGAGCTTGTTGGGCTGCGCATGCGCATGTACGAGCTAGTGCCATTGGATTGATGAGAACCTTCCGACACAGAGCCATGGCGGCTTTAAACTTCCTGTCAAGACGGGAGCTAATCCCTCACCTGGCGCCTCACAAAAAAATGCTTCATTTTAGTGGAAATTTCCCCGTTATTTTTTGTTTTTAAAGAGAGGTGGGGAAAC
Source organism: Distichodus sexfasciatus (assembly GCA_032718565.1). Lineage (NCBI taxonomy): Eukaryota > Metazoa > Chordata > Actinopteri > Characiformes > Distichodontidae > Distichodus > Distichodus sexfasciatus. The sequence continues at coordinate 11,428 of JAVGVS010001194.1, forward strand.
CCGTCACAATACATTGCGAGTTATGGATTTTAACTGTGAAAATACTTCATTATTCGAGACTACGACGTAAGTTAAGAAATTTACAGGTAAAACAGCGCCTTAACCTCACACAGGCTTGGTTAGCTCTGCTTTTTAGCATTTTTTACTCCAAGTTGTTTTATTTGCTTGGAAGTGTATGTATATTTTGATGAACTATCATGGAATTATGCAGTTAACAGAAAGGCTTTTTTTTTTTTTTTTAGATTTCAGTTAAAACTTATGGAACGTTGTTTGATTTTTCATATATGCTTCAAGTTTCTCAGAGGAAGCAAAAAGTAAGGAATATTGTAAAAAAAAGTCATTTTTCACCAAGTAATTAGTGTTCATGCGTTTAAAAAGAGTAACCATCCCTTCCCTGATATTAACATTTAAAAATATATATTCAAACATTCTTGGAATGCTGAAAAGCTTTTCTAATAGTGTTTAAAGGAAAGATGGAATACAATTTAGGAAGACTCAAGAAAAAAATTGACCACAGACCACAAACCACAGAAAAATTAAATTAATACATTTTGAGGGATAAGAGAAAGGGAAAAAAAATATAATAAAGGGACAACTTGAGAGCGATGACATGTCCAATAGAAGATACAGAGCTAACTTTCTTCAATTAATCTCCTGGGCGTCTTGCAGCTCCACTGCACAAAAGTAAGGGCCTCCAAGCTGCCAGCTCCGATTAGTCCGGCCGTATTCCGCCTTCCTGCCCCACTACTGCCGTCCACCCCATCCACCCCGTCCAGGCCTCACGTCACACCGCTCGCATCCCACATCCAAACCCACCCGTGTGACAATGTTAATTAAGCCCGGGCCTCGTGCCACCATGCAAAGCCTGTCGGAATGTGTGTGATGTGTGTTGGCCATTTGTGGAGCCAGTCATTCCACTGACCACATGGACACTCTTCTAGTCTGAAGTGGCCTTTCTATCTAAGTACATTCATATCATCATCTTTCATGTGTTTCTCTGCGTTTGACCCATCTGTAAAGGAGAAGTTGGCATCTGTTTTTGACACATGCGTTTAGGGAGCTGGCTCCATGATCAGAAGGTTGCCGGTTTAAGTCCCGGATCGTTAAGGTACCACTGAGGTACTTTTGGTGCTGCCATAAAAGCTGCCCACTGCTCCTTCGCATTATGGGTCAGCGCGAGAAGTCGGTTGTGATTTGCTGTGCTGTGTTCCACAATGATTTCTTTGACTGTAAAATAAATACTAGGAAACTAAACAGAATGTAAGCATACAGGGAATGATCACATGACTACACACAATAATAATGGACTCACATTGGGGAATGTATAAATATAATAATTAAAAAATAAATGAAATAATAGGCAAGATGCATTAATAGATTAGAAGTTCTGAAAGTCCATTTTCGATTAATTGTCCAGCTCTACCTCACATCACACAACTCTCATCCCACATCCAAAACTGCTTGTGTGACAGTGTTAATTAAGCCCGGGCCTCATGCCACGGCGCAAAGCCTGTTGGAACTTGTGTGTGTGTGTGTGTGTGTGTGTGTGTGAGCGTGTGTGCTGGCCATTTTGTGGAGCCAGTCATTCTACTGACCACGGCTGCGTCCGCCACATGGACTATCTTCCAGTCTGAAGTGGGCTTTCTGGGACAGCAGTCATTCTGTCTTTCAATACATCTGTCTGCCAGGGAGTCTACGGACCATGTTTAAGTGGGCACTAGTTAAAAGTTTTAATGTTGACAATTTGTTTGTATATTTTTGTACTTTCTTTTCTTGTTCTTGCAGATTGCAAGACAAAGCTATGGTACCTCGATAACTAATTGCAAAGGCAAATCCCAAAAATGATTATGGAATAAACCCTAAAAATGAAATGAAAATAAAATATCTGAATGATCAATAGTTTTTTCAGGGAGAAAAAAATAAATACAGATATTTATATATCGTACTCCACCAGATTATTACAAAAGGGATACAAATTCTTTTAAAAACTTTAGATTTCAACAGATTATGAAATCACAGTGACATTTTACCCAAATTTGGACAGGATTAGGAATGAGTATAAAAGAGGTACAACTTATGTTGACTGATTTGGGGACAAAGTCAGTGAGGCGAGATTGAGGTGGTTTGGACATGAACAGAGGAGAGATGCTAGTATATTGGGAAAAGGATGTTGAGGACAGAGCTGCCAGGTAAGAGGGGAAAAGAAGGCCTAAAGGAGAGGGTGCGGATGTGTTGTGAGAGAGAGAGGACATGAGGTAGCTGGGCGTGAAGAGGAAGATGTGGAGAACAGGAAGAAGTGAGACAGTTGATCCGCTGAGGCTCGCCCTAACAGGAGATGCTGAGAGCAGAAAGAGGAGGATGGGTAATTCCACAGGAATACTGGAATATGTCCGTCTCAAAATAACCAACAGAACATCTGGCAATAATTTGAGTGAGCGATTATCCTTCTTCTGAGGTTGGTTCTTGAACAGTTGGTACACGTACGGCCTTGCATTGCTTTTCTTAAAAAAGGCATGCAAACATTCAAATATACATTATAAGCGGGGTTTATTGGATATCGGTCTAGTAATGACTCAGGTAGATGGATCGGGTATGGGTTACACTGGATTGATCCGGGGGCGATCTGTTTAATATTTAGTTATGCGTTTTACTGGGTTTGGGCGCCAATGCTGTGTGGGCAGCAGTACTGTAGTAAACTGGTTTCGACAGATTATTAATTAAACACTGCTAACCGGACCTGCGACTCAGGATCGACCAGCCCAAACTCGAACGCACAATCAGTATCAGTACTGAAGAAGTTAGATCAGTGTGTCCCCTAGTATTAATAAGATGCAATCTACCTGGCATAACTCCATTTGCAGACCGGATTAATTGCATCACGGTACCAAGCGCCTCTGACCTAACCTTCCATCTTGGGAGCAAATTGAAAGAGAGTTAAAGCCTGCACCAATCCTCTTGGCCCATTAATCCTGCGAGCAGGCGAACAGACAACCGCCAAATCCCTTCTGAAACAGGACAGGTAGCCGTTGCGGAGATGGCGGATGATAAGCCGGCTGACAGGCGCCTCAGAGCAGGAGGCGGATTCGGGACTGAGCCTTCCACATTCATCTCGAGAGCGGATCGCCGTCAGGAGGAGGAGGTGACAGGTCGGGCGGGAGGGCCGAGTGCAGAGCTGACAGATGTTCCCCTGGCTAGGACAAAGTCTAGGCGAGTTAGTACGGCACAGCTCAACTGATGGGGCTTTTAAGCGGGCGTTTGACCCTCTAAGGTGTGTTTTACAGATGATCAGTACCGCAGACTACCTGTGTGTCTGAAAAACATTTTGTTACTACATTTTGTTACTTACCCATTGAAGACCGAAATAGTGATTTGATGTGACTATCAGGTATTTTTCTTCCTCCTCGTAACAAAGATTTCAGACGGACCTTTGATATGTGTAGCAGTTTGGAGCTGAAAATTTTAGGCTGTTTTCCCTAAATTGGTTTCATTAGTTTTGTCAGCACTATTTAGTGATCTCACAAATTCTCATCTTACATTCAGGCTTAAACAGCTACTTCTATTTTGTGCTGTCCTATTCTGGTGGTTTATAATATGACCTAAAATATCATATAAATACTAGGTTTTTTTTTTTAAATAAATACAAACGTTTTCATTGTCCAGGAATACTGAAGCACAAGGACCGATTGGTAAGAAAATAAGGTCATTTGGCTGATATATTTTATATAAATAAGAATATAATATATTATATTTATATATTATATTTTATTAGAGTTGTTTAGCGGTAAACACCTGCACTACTGTCATTGTACTTTATTTTCCTGAATTTTAGATACAGAAATTGAAACAGGGGTTTATTGTAAGTGATTATTTGTCATTGCGAACACAGCACAGCACACAGTGCACCACAACCAAACGTGACCTCCGTATTTACCCCATCTGTGAAGGAGCAGTGGCCAGCTGACATGGGCAGCACCCGGGGAGCAGTGTTTGAGGACGGTACCTTGTTCATGAGTACCTCAGTGGTACCTTTATGGGTCTGGGACTTGAACCGGCGACACAGATATTTTTCAGCCTAACCAGACACTGTGTCAGGTGTGTAAAAGGCAGTTGGTAGCATAACGGTTTGGGAGTTGGTCCTCAGAAGGTCACTAGTTCAAGTCCTGGACTGGTAAAGGTACCTCTGAGGTACTCGTGAACAAGATACCGTCCTCAAATACTGCTTCATGGGTGTTGCCAAGTTGTCCGCTTCTCCTTCATGGATGGGTCCAATGCAGAGGTCACATTTGTTTTTGGGGCACTGTGTGCTGTGCTGTGTTCACAATGACAAATAATCACTCAGTCAAATTCACTTTAACATGGACTGCCATCTAGTGGACAAACTGAACATCAACCCAAAACCGCCAGTAAGTCTGGTAGAGTTCAGAGTGTTTGGCGAGGGCAGATCGAGTCCCGACTCCTCCTCCTAATCAGGAGCAGAATACCTTAAACACCTGCTGGCACGTTTTGCCTGTTGTTAGTCAGGTGTTCGGTGTTCCAGCACTGGAAACATAATTTGGCATGTCGTATGTTTAAGCCTCAGGGTCAGCCTGATGATGCTTATGAGTCCAGCCTACGTTGTGCTGAAATACGTTTTGCGACTTTGAAATGTATTTTAAGCAAAGAGTGACACCAAGTGGACTTGTTAGGAGAGGAGTAAAACATAACTCGTATGTAAAAGATTCACTTTCAAATCCCTCATATACCCAGTTTAAAAGCATGACTGATGTGTTCTGTTTGTAATGCATCCGCAAAAGCATTTTTTAACTTGAGGCGCTAATAACCAAAATCATTTCTAGTGAATTTTGATGCTTGTTTATTCAGTATCTGATGTCTGGTTCGTCCTGTAGTTTATGGTTTGTATTATTACGTTTTAATGTTTATTAGTTTTTGTTTTCTGTTAGTCGGTTATCTTCTCTTTCATTGTTTTTACTATGTTTGCTGTTTCTAGAATATTAATCTTGATTTTTTTTTTAATGACAGTTTACTCTCATTATTCAACAATTTTGTTTTGCAGTGCTTGGACACTTAAATTATTTGTATGAATGAATCTTATTTCTGGGTTATTTTCCATTTTTTTGGTCCAACAGTTTATTTTACTCTAATTCCTAATTAAATTTACCGTTCTGCATTTGGACACTTGTCTTTTAAACGTTCTATTTAAATATTACTTATTTTTAGGAATATTTTAACTATATTTAGGCTAGCATATTTAGCATAAATTTGAATGGTTCAGTTTATTGTAAGTCTGTAATATTTTATTTTACTATGTTTGCAGTTTTGTTCCTGTACTAAAGTACTAATCTTGGTTTACTATGTACTATTTAAATGTTTTCCTTGCTCTATTTATATTTCCCTTTTTTTAAATATGTTAACATTTTCAGCATAACTTTTTGAATGTAATACATTGCATACGTTTTCATATTTATTTAAAACGACTTGCCAGCTTTACCTTCACTTTCATAGTTTTCCTCTTTAAAAAATTCCCTACTCAAGTTAACATATTTACTATGACCTTTTTAATGGATATGTTTACTGTCATTCGGTTATGTTGTCTTTTATTGTTTAATTATGAATGCTGTTTTATGTCCAACTGGTTAATTTACTCTTTAATAGACAAAGGTACTATTTAAATACATTCCAATTTTTTCTTTGCTTTTTATGTTTTTCTTGTTAAAAAATGTTAGATATTTGTAGTATAACTTTTTACATGTAATAAATTATGTATATTTCTATTTACGTTTCACTTTAATAATTTCCCCCTTTTAAAAAAATCAAACTGAAGTTACCATATTTACCCTGATTTTTTAACAGTTCTATTTCCTGTCAGTTGGTGAAGTTCTCTTACTGTTTTATTTATAATGTCTTATTTTGTCCAACTGGTTAATTTACTCATTCTTAGTCGAATGTGCTTGTCATAGTTTTCTTTTTTAAATATTTTTCTATATTTTTTAAATAATAGGTTAGTGTTTATAACTTTTTTAAATGTAAAAGAAAAAGCATATTTCGTTTCACTTTCATAATTTCCCCTTTTAAAAATTCATATTAAACTTTTATTTATTTATTTATTTTATGAACGCTGTTTTTTTTTCTTAAAATACTTTTGTTTTTACTTGAGTATAAAGGAAATATATAGAATCTAGTATGTGTCCGGCTCTGACGTCACGCATATGTGACGTCACGTCAGCGCTGTCAGTCTTCTGCTCAGTCGCGCGCCTCCCGGTGCTCCCGGTTCGTGGCAAGGCGGCGCGCGCGTGGACTCTCCCGGTGACTTCACAGAGCGGAACGGGGAGCGCGTGGCCAAGCGGCAGCATGTCGGCGGTTTTCGGCAGGATTCAGATCGGCATCTACGTGGAGATCAAGCGCAGCGACGGTGAGTCCCGCCCCGCGCGCTCCCGCCATCACGGGCACGGCGGAGATGCGGCAGCCCGGTAACCGAGCCTCCAGCTGCTTTGTTGCCCAGTAACCCCTCCACCCCACCTCCCGTTAGCCCGGTTAGCGCGCAGGCTAAGTCCCGATACAACGACGAGACGAGACGTCACGTCACGGGAAAATTCAAAAATGTGCCAAACGGAAAAGCGTTGTTCCTCCCGTTAAAAACCGCGTTAACGAGAGACGCGTCCGATTTATTCAACACCGACATCGACGCTCTGACAACCCTCACCACGAGACGCTGTGTTTTAGATTGTTTACGCGCATATGCTCGAGGCCTGATGTTTTTGGGGGAGAATAATTCGGATCTGGGTGTTATTTTGAGAGAGAAGATGGATGAATCGCGCATTGCGTCCTCACTTCTCTCCTCCTCCTCCTCCTCCTCCTCCTCCTCCCTGCTCATCATGCTCTGGGTGTTTTCTGCCTTTATATTTGATCCATCTTCTCTTTTTTATGTTCTCTCTTTCCCCTCATGTTTCCCTGTAATGATATTGGTTTTCAGGGTGTTGATGTCAAGCTGCTAATTTACTGGTTTATGAAGTATTTTTCCTCCATTTGTTCTCATTGTGACCTCTGGTGGACGTCCATGTTGGGGTGAAGTTCTGCAGTAGTACAGGGCATAATCTGATATGAGGCACGTATGAGTCAATAAATCCAGCCGTTGATATATAATCTTCATATCGTTATCTTAGAATATTGACCCAGATGTTAATATCGCAAGAGTCAACTATATAGGGCTAGTTATAAGACCAAAAATATTCCAGCTGTTTGTATATAATAACGTCATATCGTTATCTAGGTACTGTACATTGATCCAGATGTTAATATAGATGTCCAGCATAAATGTACTGCAGGAGGTAAGACTGTAACATTGGGGGCGTGTTGGTGTGGGTACATGTGAGTGGTATTGGCCATTTTTGGTTATTCCAGGGGCCGTTACACCCTTCCCATCCCCCCACTAATTTACACCCTTGGTTTATTATCTAACACCATCAGGGTTTTGAGAAGGAAAACTCCACCTCAAAAATGCTAATGTGGCTTACGATGAATGAAAGCTAATGGGGCTAAGTAGCACAGCTGGCTAAGCTGACTTAGATCTTTTCCTGGATCATTGCTTCCCAGCAGGTGACACGCCTCCGGTTTACATCCGTGACAGTCCCTTTATTCATTTGAGCACTAAAGTAGCTGCGTATTAACATCACTTAAGTGATAATGGGTGATTATTTGCCATTGTGAACACGCTACAGCACAGCACACAGTGGTCCACAACCAAATGTGACCTTTGCATTTGACCCGTCTGTGAAGGGGCAGTGTGTGGCTAACGTGGGCAGCTACATGGGTAGGGTGCTGTGGTCATGAGTACCTGCGTGGTACGTGGACCGGTCGGGAGCTTGAATCGGCGATCTTCAGTTGACAAGGTGAACACCCTAACTGTTGCGCTGCCAACTTTCATATTGAAGTAATGGCTGTTAGTAAAAGTTAGTCATTATAATAAACACTCATTTGTTCATTATCTGAACCCCTTAATCCCAGTCAGGGTCACAGGGACTGGAACCTATCCCAAAACTATGGCCCCAGGCAGGGACTAACGCTGGACACACACACTCAGCAGTCAAGCTACATCGCATGCTTTTGGAGGAGGTTGTTGGAGGAAACCCACAGTAACACAGGGAGAGCACACAAACTCCACACGGAAGGGCCTGGAGATCGAACCCACAACCTTCTTATAATAAATATTTGGAGCACTTTACTTATACCAGCAAAACTTTTTAAGTACGGAAGTGGTTTGCTGGTATAAATACAGCAATCTTTACAAATACATATTTGAAGTTCTTTAATTGGCTTGTTTTTACAATCTCTTGCTAGTTTACAATCTCTTGCAATCACATTGGCGTGGAGTAACCAGAACATGTGACTATTCAAGACTAGGATCTTATACCATCGGTTACCTGTAAGCCTGTAGGTTGAGAAATGAACTCTTACCTAAAACTGGACTAATGTGTGGTACCTAATAAAACAATAAGATCAAAGGTACAGGAGTGCATTGTTACTGTTTCTAACTTTAATTGTGCTTCATTTTTAATGGTCAGGAAAGCATAATGGATATTTTTAAGCGTTGTCATGGATCAGGACCAGTATTGTTTCATTTATTAGCAGTTTATGTTTGTGTCTTGTGCTCATATAACAAGGTGGCGTCTCTCCTTGCAGGACGAATACACCAAGCGATGGTCACGTCTCTAAATGAGGACAACGAAAGCGTCACGGTGGAGTGGATTGAGAATGGAGACACGAAAGGCAAAGAGGTACGGCTTGAGAGCAGGCAACCATTACTTAAACATGCAGACACACATACATTAAAGTCTAAGTAATAATTTATGGTGGAAAATGTCACTTCCCCCTCATGGAGCAGCTCAGATTTTCTGATTCAGACAAATTTGGGTTAAAAATAAATGGGTTTTATTGTAATTAACAGCACTTTGAACATGTTGTCGATAGCGGATCTGCAGTTCTGCCTTCTAGTGGACAAACGACACAATGACAACACTCATAACAAGGTTGATAGATAAATCTCATGTTTTCTATTATTTTTCTTCTTCTTCACACCCCTTCCACAGTGGATCAGCTAGTTGTAATGATCATTTTAGACCGGTGGTCTAGTGGTAGTTAGGATCCTTGCCTCTGGCTCAAGAGGCCGTGGATTCGAATCCTGCTTCCAGCACTATCACCACTGGATCCTGATCGAGACCCTTAACCCCAGCATGCTCTCAGGAAAATCTTCCCTGAATTTAGAAAAAATAGAAGTTGCTCTGGTTAAGAGTTCCTGCTAAATGCTGTAACTAACACTAACACAAATAATTGTTATTGGTTAATTTATCAGTCAGAGTCTAAAAGATATTGCTTTTGGCTTTCATTCATTTTTTTAGCAACAAGTGATGGCCGTATTGCAGGCTTTGAACTCATTCCATTTCCTTTTTCTTTGTCCAGATTGACCTGGAGAGCGTTTTTGCACTAAATCCCGACGTTGCACCTGACGACGACATTGCAGCAAGTCCAGAAGCTCCAGCTCCTCCTGTGCCAAGTTCTATTAAAGTTAACAAGGCTCCTGTGAACAAGGTTTGTGTGTAACTGGGTGTTGTCTGATTGAAAAAGTCAACTACGAAAATGAGCCGTATTGTGCACCTAGTGCCGAAACGGAGCATGAACCACGATTCACGATCAGCTCCTCACTCCCGTGTGTTTGTCACCCGTAGAATCGCCGAACGTCAGCACCAACCAAGAATGAGACGTCTGCGAGGGATAACAGAAGTGAGCTGCGTTGTTACAGCTCAGGATTAATGACTTTCATTAATCACACAAAGTCTTGCTTTGTAGATCCTTGTGCAGTCAAAGCTGTAATAATGTCCTTTGCATAATAAGATTTTAGTGAAGTGATGTGACTTAATACAAAGAATTTTTTATTATAAAACATTTTATAATAATTTTTGCTGCAGATTAGAGTCGATATATACTTTCTCAATAAAATTGAAGCTTCTATATGGCTATGTTTAAAGCACAAGCTACTGTTAAAATATTGTATACTATTGTTACTTTCCTGTTTTACTTTTCTGACATTGGTGTCTGTCTCCAGTGGTGGGGACGACACGAGCGCGACCGAGTCAGCAGGTGGAACAAGCTCCCGTTGCTCCAGCTCCACCTCCCATCCAGCACCAAACCCTGCAGCAGCAGCAGAACGGTACTGCAGCACCTCGCAATTCACAACACAACCAATACTACGAACCAAAAAACATCTTAAAATGTTGACGCATATCAGAGAGTCATTCGTCTTTTCACTGATGCTGAAAGTGCAACGAAACCCCTCAGAGGTGTATTTTAGACCGTAACGAATAAATCAGTTTGTGATCTCTTCAACACGACTTTATATGAACCAGACAGAACGCTTAACCCAGAGCTGAGCTGCTCTTCGCCCCAACAATGACACTTTCTCTGGTTGCAAAAGAACAAAAGATGCATTTATCTTTTACCTCCGAGACGCTCCCTCGTGTCCCCTTTGTTTAGGGGCAGTGGGTCAAGTGTGGACGTGATCCAGGCTTCTGGCTCAAAGACAAAGCTTCTAAATATGTTATTTTTTTTAATTAACTTCTAATTTTAAATGGAGATCATGCATATTGTTGAGTCTGGAACAATGTGTTTAAAATACTTAATTAAATATAAGAAGTCAGTTTTATGAACGTTAACTTCACCCCCAAAAATATCAGGTGCATCAACCAAATATTTATAAAAATAGATATTGTTTATTATGTTTAGTGAAATTTTGTGTAGTGTTTACACTTCCTAACACATTATTATTTCATGCTTGTGTTTTGTATAACTAATAATTTAACAAGATTATTGCATTCTTGTGGCCGGATATTTGTATTTTTAGCCCCAATTTTACATGAAATGGCAGAAAAATAATGATAAAAATATACAAATGAATGCATTCAGTACGACAGCTATTCACATCATAGTTACCAACCATTTGTTCATAATAAACTACTATTTCTTGCTTTAAATGAACATTTTACCTGCTCCCACCACCTGACAAAAATATGCATGTCGTGTCATTACATTATATGTAAAAATGTTAAGCTTACAACCTGTGTATTCATTTAACATAGTTCCCAAAACAGTGCAAACTAAAATTTTAGAAATTAGAGATTGATAGTAGCTTTTAAAACTAAAAAGTAACATTTATTAAGTTGTAGAAAACTGTTTACAGAAAAATACGAACAGATTAATACTTTAAACACTAACAGTATGTATGTATATTATGATAAATAACTACACATGTAAAATGATGTTATGGTTAAAACTCAAATGGCAGTTTTCATGGCATTTCATGTGGAACTGCAGCTCGAGTTTGTGTTTGACGTTGTGCTTTATGCTTAACGTGATGCTCCTCCAGCTCGCAGGAAGTCCAACTGTGTGAAGGAGGTGGAGAAACTGCAGGAGAAGAGAGAGAAGAGACGCATCCAGCAGCAGGAGCTGAGAGAGAAGAGAGCTCAGGTGCAGTTATGCATTAAAAAATCAGCAGAATCCCGACCCGCGTGTCCAGTTTCAGTCCTGCAGAGACAACACACAGCGTTAAAACAGTCTGTATTTGTCACATTAAAGTATGTGTAGTGGAAGGTCTGGATCATTCCCAAGAAGAATTTTAGAAATAAGCGATTAACTTCAGAAAAAGACCGAAACGACAACTAAAGTGTAAAAAATATAGAAAAATGAAAAATAGGTTGCTATTTGTAGGCGTGAGGGATTTTTGCTGTTAAAACACCCTTTTCCTCCAGATTTCTGTGGTGTATAATGTTCCTACTAAAGTAAAAATCCTTCGAGATCATTTAGAAAAGTTCCCTGTTAGAATACAGCTTGAGTAAAAGTACTAAAATATCTTCTATGAACACTACTTAAGTATAGGGCAGTTGGTGGTGTAACGGTTGGGCAGTCAAAAGGTCACCGGTTCTAATCCCGCACTGGTGAAGGTACCACTGAGGTACTCATGAGCAAGGTACCGTCCCCAAGAACTGCTCCCCTGGCGCTGATCATGTCCGCTGCCCACTGCTCCTTCATGGATGGGTCAAATGCAGAGGTCGCATTTGGTTGTGGTGCACCGTGTGCTGTGCTGTGGTGTGTTCACAATGACAAATAATCACTCACTTTCACAAAAGTATTTACACTGATCCTAATGAACGTGTTTTTGCCCCGTGCAGGAGGTCGATGCCACAAACCCTAATTATGAAATTATGTGCATGATTCGGGACTTCAGAGCCAATCTGGACTACAGGCCACTGACGACCGCTGATCTGGTAAAATGATTTGGTTACTAAAACTCTGACAACTCATTCAATATTTTTCCAAAAAAGAGTTTCCACTGAACATCTAGTTATGAACTAGTGATGACAAAATCCAGGTCCATGAGTTTGTTTGTTTGTTTGTTTGTTTGGCTGGATTTGAGTACTGTATGTGCAGTACTATTAACATATGAATCATAGTTGTGTCAAAATCAGAAGTTTTGTCTAATTTGCGCGTCGCTACACATTAATATTTCGATGTTTTGCAGATTGAAGAGCACAGGATCTGTGTGTGTGTGAGAGCAAGACCACTGAACAAGAAAGGTAAATAGCGAACGTATGTACGGGAGGTGTAAAGCGCTTTGGCTTTGAGGAAAGATGATGATGATGATGATGATGATAAATATAGACAAGTGGCAACCCGTGGGGTCCAAGCAAAAGTCACAAAAATCTTGCCTTTCTCAAACCTAACATCGCTTCACACAAGCAAAGAACAGAACCACTGTGATATTTACAAACATGAAACAATGAGGTAGATCAGTCATCAGTTCTTTGGGGCAGTAACGGTTGATGAGTTGACCCCGTGTTCGGAGGGTCGCCAGTAAACTCGCGAGCAAGGTACCGGCCCCAATTAGTCGCAATGACAAATAATCTCTCACTTTAATTACACCACAAATATCACGACAGTGAAGGTACATTAGTCCTTTATAGCAATTGGAGCAAATTTGTACATTTTATCAATTTGTAGAGAGATCTAGAAGTTGGATGAAGAAGCGTAGAACTGAGAGAACAGATGTGTGGTTAATATTAACGTAAGTAATAAGTGGAGCTGATTGAAGGTGCGTGAGGTAAATTTTAGCCCTGCATATTTAAGCTGTAAACCACTCCTGCTCCTCCTCAGAGTTGTCCCTGAAGGAGCTGGACGTGATCACCATCCCCAGTAAAGACGTGGTGATGGTGCACGAGCCCAAGCAGAAAGTGGATTTAACCAGATACCTGGAGAATCAGACCTTCCGCTTCGATTACGCCTTCAACGACGCCACCACCAATGAGATGGTTTACAGGTAACAGTCTAAAATATGAGACTACAACATCTGAAAACCATGAATTTAAAAATAAAAAGAATTGTGTGGCTACTGCTAAAGTTTGACTTGATCTTCTAGGTTTACTGCACGTCCACTCGTGGAGACCATCTTTGAGAGAGGCATGGCAACCTGCTTCGCTTACGGACAAACCGGCAGCGGAAAAACTCATGTAGGCATGGCTGTCGCGAATAATTCTTCATGCAGTAAAATCGTTGTATAAATGTACATTGAATTGAATTGCATGTAGCTGCAACATTTGCATCATGTTCACCTGCAGCTTCTGGTTTCAATGTACAAACAAACGTTCAACAATCAAATAAAAGTAACGTTTGCATGAACATTCTAATCCACGTCTCTCTCTTCTAGACTATGGGTGGAGACTTTTCTGGGAAAAATCAGGATTGTTCAAAAGGGATTTACGCACTGGCAGGTTTGTATTTTAGCTTTGATTAAAATGATTCAGTTGTAGTTAAAAGTAATTCTGAGTGAGTACAAGTACTAAAATCCAGAGGAGTGGTTTACCACACAAGGATTAAGCCTAAGCCTAGACTATCTTTTGAATTTCAGTGATGAATCTACTTAGGGCTGGTTTCCTGAACATGGATTAAGCCTAGTCTTAGTTGTAGTACCAGTTGAGATTTTGCATTAATTCCAAAAACAGTGAGGACCAGACCAATTTTCTGTGCTCCACTGCAGCTCACGATGTGTTTTTGATGCTGAAGAAATCAAACTACAAGAGGCTGAACCTCCAAGTGTACGCCACCTTCTTCGAAATCTACAGCGGCAAGGCAAGCGTCCAGCTCCTCGCCGCTCTTGGTCCAGCGTTTGGTTTTGAGGAACAGCCGCTTTACGAGTCGCAGATCTTCTGACCCGCATCTTTGTCACCTGCGCAGGTGTTTGACCTCCTCAACAAGAAGATGAAGCTGAGAGTTCTGGAGGACGGCAAGCAGCAGGTGCAGGTGGTGGGCCTTCAGGAGCGTGAGGTCAAGTGCACCGAGGACGTCCTCAAGCTGATCGAGATGGGCAACAGCTGCAGGTCGGGTCTAATAAGCGCTTATTTGTTTTAGTCACAGTTTTAGTCGCTTGGTTTAATTTCAATGCGTGTCCCGGCCTTTTCCAAAACTCAGGACCTCGGGCCAGACCTCGGCCAACGCTCACTCGTCACGCAGCCACGCCGTGTTCCAGATCATTCTGCGGAGGCAGGGCAAGCTGCACGGCAAGTTCTCCCTCATCGACCTGGCGGGGAACGAGAGGGGGGCCGACACGTCCAGCGCCGACCGCCTCACCCGCCTCGAGGGGGCCGAGATCAACAAAAGCCTGCTGGCCCTTAAGGTCGGTCGGAGACACACACACACACACCTGATTACATCACCTTGATATTTTGAGAGTTTGAATTGAAGGCAACTGGTCTTCAACTGGACCTCAGGTGAAACGTCTTCAAGAATTTCGAAAAGAAGTCCAGTTGCCCTCGCTTGCCCGATAACACAGATTTCTGATATTAACACGTTGGTCTTTTCGCCTGCGCCAGGAGTGCATCAGGGCCTTGGGTCGCAACAAGCCTCACACTCCGTTCCGAGCCAGTAAACTCACCCAGGTGCTGCGAGACTCGTTCATCGGAGAAAACTCCAGAACCTGCATGGTGAGAGCTACGCTGTAAAGGTTGTTATTGTGGATAACTAGTTGCTTCTTCTCGTCAGCAACCACTTTGGGCCTCATTATTTAGCTTGTCGTTCCCTGTATTGGCCACAAGGGGGCCAATGTTTAATATTGTCATTCCCCATTTTGGCCACAGGGGGCGCCAATGTTTAATATTGTCAGTCCCTGTATTGGCCACAAGGGGCACCAACGTTTAATATTGTCATTCCTCATTTTGGCCACAAGGGGGCGCCAGCATTTAATATTGTCATTCCCTGTATTGGCCACAAGGGGGCACCAACTTTTAATGTCATTCCCTGTTTTGGCCACAGGGGGGCGCCAGCATTTAATATTGTCAGTCCCTGTATTGGCCACAAGGGGGCACCAACTTTTAATGTCATTCCCTGTTTTGGCCACAGGGGGGCGCCAACGTTCAATATTGTCATTCCTCATTTTGGCCACAAGGCGGTGCCATTATTTAGCTTGTTGTTCCCTATTTTAGCCACAAGAGTGCGCCACCAATCGTTGTTCCCTATATTGGCCACAAGGGGGAGCCACCATTAAGCTTGTCATTTATTTTTTTTTAGCAACAAGGGAACGTCTCAAGTTGGTGCCACTATTAAAGAGACCCATTACCCATTTGTTAGGAGTTGCCAGCCTAGGAGTTGCCAGTTGCATTATTTATTGTAATAACATGACATATTCCTGCAGTGAGAAATACAGTGTAATGGGTATGAATAATAGTTTATCCAAAATGTATAAATCCTCACATGAGACAGTTTCTTTAAAAATATTTAATATTGGTATTATGACTTAAAATTGAAATTCTGCTGCAGATTGCCACCATCTCCCCCGGCATGGCGTCCTGTGAGAATACGCTGAACACGCTGAGATACGCCAACAGGTACGTTCACAAATTTTTGTTAGTGTAAAGCAGTGATTCCAAAAGCTGGACACTGTTAATGAAGAGTCTCACAGCAGCCGCAGCCGCAAATCTGATAAACACAAAACCTGCTGGTCATAAAAATGACCAGTTATTCTGTACTAGAAAACTCCTTAAAATAGAGCTACGCTTGTGCAGCTCAGGTTAAAGAGAAATCAGTGAAGTGCCATTTTTAATCTAAATGATTTTACTGGAGTGTCATTTCATTTCAATAAAATCTAATTTTATTCTTTTTATTAATTTATAGCTGTGTTAGTTTGTAGTGTTTTGGTCTTGAAAAGGCGGTTGCTAGTTTACCCGTTTAGGGAGTTGGCCCCTCATGAGCACGGTACCATCCCCAGGTACGTCACACTGCTGCTCGTGAATTTAAGAAGCACTTTTTGACTTCTCTGTAACGGCTTCTCTCTTTCTTGCTTCAGGGTGAAGGAGTTTGGGATCAGTCCCTCAGACATCCCCTTCACGCAGGGCGGCGGTGGCGGCGGCCGCTCCGAAATGTCTCCTACATACGACTACGACGACTTTGCCACAGCCACCAGCAGGTCTCCACACCTCTCTCACTACATACACACCGCCTCATACACGACGTGCACTCTTACTCTACTACTGTAATTTACATTTTGTCCTTTAGTCCACCTTAACCCTGGTTTCTACGGTGGAGCCTAACTGATGTACTTTTTAAAGAATGAAATATTTAGATTTACTGGTGTTTGTGTAGGATGAAGGAGCCCCATCACCAGGGTGCTATGATGGACTACGGAGCAGGAGATCTGCACATGGACCAGCTGGAGGTGCTGGAGGCGCAGTGGGCCGTGGGCAGCTCACCTCAACGAGACGACCTCAAGCTGCTGTGTGAACAGAATGTAAGACACAACCTGGACCCAGTTCACCTCATTCACCAACGTAAAGTTGTTGTTTAAGTAGTATAATATTACACACAACTGTAGAATGAAAGAAAACCTAATGTTTCATGCACCAAATGTGCACTAAAAAGTTTAGTACGTAGTAAAGTTTAGTAAAGTTTCTTCAGTAGTCATAGATCGTTGTTACCTAAAAACTAATTTCAAATAAGACAACGTTGAATGTCAGACTCTGCTGGAACTGTGTGAGTTTTAAGAACGCTTGTTGAATGAGGTGCATTGTTTTGATCTCGCTGCTGTTACATATCAATTTAAAAAAGACCAGATCTTCAATATCCACATTCCTGATTGTCTTCTTGAAGATGAGAGTTGAAGAGAGGACGGTACCTTGCTCATGAGTACCTCAGTGATACCTTTTAGCGACGGGGCCAACTCCCTAACCGTTACGCTACCAAATGCTTTTAGGCTGCCCACATTTCCACAGACATTTAGAGCCCAGTGGGGCAGTGGGTCGTGTGACGGTTAGGGTGTCTGCCCCATGATTGAAGGGTTGCTGGTTCAAGTCCCAGACCGTTAAAGGTTTCACTGAGGTACTCATGAGTAAGGTACCGTCCCCAAGCACTGCTCCCTGGGTGCTGCCAAAAAACTGCCCACAGCTCCTTCACGGGTGGGTCAAATGCAGCGCTCACATTTCATTGTAGTGCACTGTGCTGTGGTGTGTTCACAATGACAATCACTCACGTTGTTTCAGCAGTCAATAACGAACATTTGATTTACAGATTACCTGCCAAATTAAATCACACACGTAAATTGCCACTGCTTTCATCATCTAAATTCTGCTTTCTACGGCTTTTCGGTTCCAGATCGGCAACGTTTTGGTACTGACTGTTTTTTCAGTATAAACATCTGGCACTTTTTCCAAATAGGGAACCAGCACTGAAATGTCAGTATAGTAGAGAAGAGGTTACAAAATATATATATTTAGCCAAACCTGACCGTGTGTGTGTGTGTGTGTAGGAAGAGGAAGTCTCCCCTCAGCTCTTCACCTTCCACGAGGCCGTGTCCCAGCTGGTGGAGATGGAGGAGCAGGTTCTAGAAGACCACAGAGCCGTGTTCCAGGTGCACGTCTTAATTTACATCGAAACTGGATTAAATGTACATTTTAACCCAGACTGACCTGCTCTGCACCGCACGCATTTATAACGTTTCTGCCACGCTGCAGGAGTCCATACGCTGGCTGGAAGATGAGAAAGTGCTGATCGAGATGACGGAGAAGGTGGATTACGACGTGGACGAATTTGCAGCGCGACTCGAAAATATCTTGGATCAGAAGATCGAGGTGTTAATAGAGCTGAGAGGCGAGTGATGGATTATTACTAGGAATGCACAATAATATCATACTCGGCCAATAATTGCTTTGTTTAAAGTCATCGTCATTGCATCGATTTGCCCGATATTTCTAGCCGACGTTTGATGACGCAGTCAGGCACGTCCAAAGTCCGAGGCGGGATTTTATACGGCACATGCCTTCCGTCTTAAAATGCATGGTGTTAATTTGTGCCAAAATCCTGAACACGCGGTGGAATGTTCACCAGCAAGGTCTCGTCTTCACGCTCAACTCTGCTGCACACACCAACATTTAAACAAAATTGTTTGCCTCCTTTATCGAATTAACGTCAATTTCATATCTGGTCTGACTTTTCCAGCATATTCGAATATCTGAAAATTCTAAATCTAAGCTGAAGTGTAACGTTGCTGACGTCTGTGTGAATTCTCTTCTGAAACAGACAAAGTGAAGGCGTTCAGGTCGGCCCTGCAG
>JAVGVS010001195.1:0-30061 GCA_032718565.1 Distichodus sexfasciatus
TTACTTTGTGAGATTTCACAAGCATCGATATTAAAATGGGGCAGTTGGTGGCGTAACGGCAGGGTGTTCGCCCCGTAATCAGAAGGTCGCAGCTTCGAATCAAGTGCTGGTAAAGTTACCACTGAGGCACTCATGAGCAAGGTACCGTCCCCAAGCACTGCTCCCCCAGGGTGCTGTCCCTATCAGCTGCCCACTGCTCCTTCAGGGATGGGTCAAACGCAGAGCTCACATTAACCTGTACTAATAGCACTTGTAATGCGTAGTAAACTGTGTAAAAGTCTCAGAGCTCCAAATAAATCTGCACATTCAAAAACAGTGTAAATTGCACATTTTGTAATAGAAAGTGCAGTAAAGGGCAAGTAGCAGGAGTGACAAAGACGTGACAAAAGCCATAACGATTTCCTCACCGTCGGTAGCTTTTAAGCTGTAGACAAGGCCGAGCGCCAGGTAGCCTTTAGCCTGAAACTCTGCTCCCTTCTTATCCATGTCCAACACCATCTTAGCAAAGCGCTCTCCTTCATCCAGCTACAACACAACACACACACACACGTTTTCCAGTTGAGGCACGTCTCATCCTTACCGCGTTCCACTGTAGATCTTCAGGACAGTCACGCAGGACAAAGGGATTGAACCAACACGCTCACCCAGTGCAGGTTTCCGATGCACAGCTTCACCGCCAGCAGAGGGATGGTGGGATCGTCCGGCTTTAGACGAATACACTCCTTTAACACCTTCACCGCTCGTGCAGACTGGACACACACACATTTACAGCAACTTAAAGGTCTTGACCAGTAATGCTTTGTGGGATACACGCAGCTAGCACTGATATAGCAGTTTTACTGATATAGAATAAAGAATCTGTAAGTACCTTGGTATAATATTGGTATAACTATGGTTGTTTCCATGACAACTAACGTCAGCAAAAAAAATAATAATAATAATTTGATGGTCTGCAGTCTTCGTAATTACATTTAGGCAGGTTCCAAGTTGTGACCCACCTTTCCTGCTGCCATCAGAGAGAGGCCCAGCTGGTACCACAAGTGGAACTCCTCAAACGCAAACTTCATAGCCCTCTCTAAACACTGCACATGGAACACAACAAGCAGATTAAACACCACACAACTTCAATCATTCATGCAGCCGGGGTAACCGTTAGGCGCTCGTCCCATAATCTAAGGGCCACGCTAGGTGATGCGGACGCTGCTGCTACGCGAGCGCTGTACTGACTATACTTGCGCGCGCACTTTTTGTTAATCTTGAGGATTCCAACAGGTGGCAGTGCGCACTATAAAAGCGCCCCGTCTGCCGTTAAGTGACGGAAGAAGCGGAAAAAGGAGAAAGCGGCAGCGCGAGAAAATATCGCCCCGGCTTTGCTGTGAAATGAGGGAAGAAAGACGTCGAAGACAGAAATGGATTTGCATTACGAAGGCCCAAAAAAGACGGCGAAACCGTTCAGCCATGTTGATAGTAAACAACGACGCTGACGTCACGTAGCAAAACTTGAACGCACTGCCGCCCCGATGGTTGCTGCTACCGCAACTCGCGCGTTACTTTCTGATGACGATCTCAGGGGACGCGTCAAAAGAACGCATGGAAGCCATGACGCAAGCTTCCCGAGCGTTGAGTAGATCTCGGCCCCAAGCGTTGCCGGTTCAAATCCCGGACCGGTAAAGGTACCACTGAGGAAGTCATGAGCAAGGTACCGTCCCCAAGCGTTGCTCCCTGGGTGCTGCATATCAACTGTTTACAAACACCGCCGACCGGGTGTGCGATCGGAGCCCCGCCCGTAACGAGACACGGCTGGAGAGAAATCACCGCCTCATCAACCCTCATCATGGAGAGAACAAAAGGAGACGCCGAAGAGCCACACGCGGTTGGCGAGTGACACGCAATACCCGCGCCTGCACCCCGACCACTAACGCTGTGTGTTTTTCTCCCAAACTGGCTCTCTCTACCCTCTCGTTCACCAGATTCACCCAAGGAGCAGCCCTGACTTTAACTTCACCTTCACCTTCATCTGCACCACCCCACGACGGACGACGAACCCCAGCCTCACGACGACGGACTTCCTCCGGGACTTTCCCCTCCACTGCACAATTCGATAAAAAGCAGCCCCTCTGGCTCGTGTTAACCTTGCTCTGTTGTGTTTGCGCAATTTGTTCCACGGGAACCCGCCACAACACACTACACCAAAACTTTATGTATTGAAATTTGTTCAATTGAAACATCAATATTGCAAAATAGTAATATTGTGATCGTTTCCAGTAATACACAACATCTTACAGATAAATAATATATAACATTCCCGGGAGCGACTTAGGGTTGAGGGTCTTGCTCAAGAACCCAATGATGGTACGTAGGATTCGAACCCACAAGCTCTTGGTCCAGAGCCGAGTGTCCAAACCACTACACCCCTAACATCCTGCGTAAAGACGGCAGTTAGTATATCCAGTTTGATGTTAAATGAAACTTTAAGGCCGCACTCTTGAAGTGGTTAGTTCACTCTTAAGTGGGGCAGTTGATGGTGTAACGGTAGGGTGTTCGCCCTGTAATCAGAAGGTCGCAGGTTCGAATCCAGGGCTGGTAAGTTACCACTGAGGTACTCATGAGCAAGGTACCGTCCCCAAGCACTGCTCTTTCTCGGGGCGCTTGTTAGCTGCCCAAAGCTCCTTCACGGATGGGTTAAATGCAGAGATCACATTTGGTTGTGGTGCACTGTGTGCTGTGCTGTTCTGTGGTGTGTTCACAATGACAAATTTACTTTACTACACACTTAAACGTACTATTTTAAGTTCATCTGACATCTTCACATTTTCATTTCCGCGACCCGACTTAACACTGAAAACTCACAGAAGTTGAAACTGCATGAATGATTGGTTTAAGCTGAAGTAAATGAAAGAAGTGTGCGAACAGGACTTCAAGTCAAAGTAAACTTTCTCATCACAGTTACAGACGTGGACAAAATTGGTGGTACCCTTCCGTTACAGAAAGAAAAACCCACAGCGGTCACTGAAATAACTTGAAACTGACAAAAGGAATAATACAGAACAATTTACTGAAAATTAACAAATAAAAATCAGACATTGCTTTTGAATTGAGGTTCAACAGAATTATTTAAAAAAAACAAACTTATGAAACTGGCCTGGACAAAAATGATGGTACCCCTAACTTAATATTTTGTTGCACAACCTTTTGAGGCAATCACTGCAATCAAGCGATTCCTGTAACTCTCCATGAGACTTCTAGACCTGTCGACAGGTATTTTGGCCCACTCATCGTGAGTAAACTCCTCCAGCTGTCTCAGGTTTGAAGGGTGCCTTCTCCAGACTGCACGTTTCAGCTCCTTCCGCAGATGTTTGACAGGATTTAGATCAGGGCTCTTAGAAGGCCACTTCAGAACGGTCCAATGTTTTGTTCTTAGCCATTCTTGGGTGTTTTGAGCTGCGTGTTTTGGGTCATCATCCTGTTGGAGGACCCGTGACCTGCGACTGAGACCAAGCTTTCTGACGCTGGGCAGCACATTTTGCTCCAGAATGCTTGATAGTCTCGAGATTTCAATGTACCTTGCACAGATTCAAGACTCCCTGTGCCAGACGCAGCAAAGCAGCCCCAGATCATAACTGAACCTCATCCATGTTCCACAGTAGGTACAGTGTTCTTTTTCTTTGTATGCTTCATTTTTGCATCTGTGAACATGGAGCTGATGGAACTTGCCAAAAAGCTCCAGTTTTTTCTCATCTGTCCAAAGGACATTCTGCCAGAAGCTTTGTGGTTTGTCAATATGCATTATGGCAAATTCCAGTCTCGCTTTATGATTTGCTTTCAACAGTGGTGTCCTCCTCGGTCGTCTTCCATTAAGTCCACTTTGGCTCAAACAGCGATGGATGGTGCGATCTGACACTGATGTACCTTGTCCTTGGAGTTCACCTCTAATCTCTTTGGAAGTTGTTCTGCGCTCTTTGGTTACCATTCGTATTATCCGTCTTTTCAATTTGTCACCAGTTTTCCTCTTGCGGCCACGTCCAGGGAGGTTGGCTACAGTCCCGTGGACCTTAAACTTCTGAATAATATGTGCAGCTGTTGTCACAGGAACATCAAGTTGCTTGGAGATGGTCTTATAGCCGTTACCTTTAACATGTTTGTCTATATTTTTCTTTCTGATCTCTTAAGACAATTCTTTCCTTATCTGTCTATCATCCATGTTCAGTGTGGTACACACCATAATACCAAACAGCACAGGGACTACATTTCACCCTTTAAACAGGCAGACTGACTGATGGCCAGCTTGAAGACACCTGTGATGCTAATTACAGGACACACCTTAGCTTAACTCGTCCCTACAGTCAAATTATTTTCAGTCTTTTCTAGGGGTACCATCACTTTTGTCCAAGTTTGTTTTTTTAAATAATTCTGTTGAACCTCAATTCAAAAGCAATGTCTGATTTTTATTTGTTAATTTTCAGTAAATTGTTCTGTATTATTCCTTTGGTCAGTTTCAAGTTATTTCAGTGACCACTGTGGGTTTTTCTTTCTGTAACGGAAGGGTACCAACAATTTTGCCCACGTCTGTATATACAAGTATACAGGGAGACTCACCTCTGACAGCATCTCGTACTGACCACGGCGTCCGAGCGCGATGGTCAGCAGATCGTACACCACGGACGCACTCTGCAGACTGATCACTCGGTCGTTGTTGTGCTCGGGGATCCTGCTCAGCACCGCGTCTCTGTTAGCCTAAACAAACAACAAACGGAAGCAGATGGTAGTGTAATGGTTAAGGAGTCGCTCCCATGATCAGAAGTCTCCGGACCCGTAAAGGTACCACTGAGGTACTCGTGAGTACCGTCCCTGGAGCTGTCCACTGCTCCTCTACGGATGGCCCAAATGCAGAGCTCATTTAGCTGTGGTGCACCACGTGCTGTGCTGTGTTCACAGTGACAAATAATCTCACTTCACAACACACACACACACACACGATCATAAACACACACTGCATTACTATTAAACTGTCTGCTCACCATGGACTCACTGATGAGCAGCAGGAGCAAGGCTTCCTCCGTGTTCTCCTGAGGACAGAAGAGACTGAAACAGAGAGAGAAGGGTTCTGTATGACAACTCTGCTCTTCTATACACTCACACACACTCTCACACACCAGGGCTGGGCGATATCACTTCAAATCAATATCACAATAAAGTAAACATTTTCCCGTGAGGACATTTAATGAACAATTCTTTTGGATTTGGCTTGTTTTTTTGTCCTCATACCTCACTGATCAGGTTTGTTAAAGCTGGGATATTGTCTCTAATGTTCAGTCATTCTCTGAGCCGCTTACTCCCGGAGGAGCAGCCGGAGGGAACCCGCGCGAACACGGGGCGAGCATGCAAACTCCACACAGAAAGGCCCTACGGCCATTCCCGGGGTTCGGACCCGGGACCTTCACGCTGTGGCACTGCGCCACCGCGTCGCCCTCGTTTCTAACGTAAGAGTGTATATCTTTGGAACGCTAAAATAAGCGAAGGAAACACAAACGGATGTAGTGGTAGACTGGACGGGGCAGGGCCACGGCAGGGTCAAATCACGTTTATTTATAAAGCACTTTTTAAACAACAAGGGCTGATCCCAAAGTGCTGAATAAAATAACACACAGCCACTATTAAAAGACAATAAAAAGAACCAACAAAAACAATAAATAGACAATAATAGGGGTGTAACGGTACACTAAAATGTAATTTGGGTTCGGTTCTCTTTCTTGAGGTGCTCGGTTCGGTTAATTTTCAAAAAAGGCAGGAAAAAATGACTTTAAATGCTTTTATTTTAAAAAGAAATTGTATAAATAAATTAAAGTAAAAAATAAAAATTGTATAAATTGGATAAAAATAAATATTGTATAAATAAATTAAAGTAAAAAATAAAAATTGTATAAATAAATTAAAGCGACCCATTTTAGTGATATTTCAAATAAATTAGACTATTTAAAACTATTGTAACAATTTAAAAATCTTTTACAAATGATAAATAAACACGTAACAAATGTAAACTTTGTGAACAACGAACAACAAACAAATGTACAGTAAACAAATGTGAACATGTAGCAGCAACAGCCTGAATATAACAAATGAAACTATTCAAGCTTAAAGTTCAAGTTAATCATATACTTAAAGCCAGCGTTCTCAACAACTGAATATGGACGTAATCCCGTAGCTATGAAGACTCCAATACTATGTGTTATTGCTTTGGCCCGGTCAGAATGGCTTGCTAGAGGTTGTTTAAAAGCTGAAGTTATCGGTATTTGCACCAAGCTGGTTTTCTTTCGTGTAGAGGAAACATTCACAGATGGATGGTGCCGTTTTAAGTGCACCAAAAATGCATGAAATATAACCGAACGGTACGCAAGTGGACCGAACCGAACATGCAAAACCGAAACGGTTCAATACATCAATGTGAACCGTTACACCCCTAGACAATAACAATAAAGGAGGGAAAAATAGCAATAATAATAACAATAATAATAATATAAATAAAACCCTGGGTGATCACAGAGATTTAAAGGCCAGGAAGTAAAAATGTGTTTTAAGATTAAAAACAGGCAATGAAGGGGCTATTCTGGTCCATTCCACAGTTTATCGGCCAGGACAGAGAAAGCACAAACACCTCTCAGTTTCACACACTAATATGGTTTTAAACGAACACAGGCTGGGGGAAAGAATTAACATAATTTTAAAAAATATTTTTCAAAAAGCATTAAAACAACCTACACAGGCGTTATGGTCAGTTCTGACTACGGTCAGTTCTAACTGCCGCGCCCAAACACACACACACAGAAGACATTACATGCTTATGGAGGAAATTTCAAGGTGTTGAGATATATATTGTGTATCACCATATAGCTGACAAATATTGCAATATTGTTTTAAAGCCATATCACAAAGCCCTATTGTAGAGCGAGGAAAATGAGACTGATGCATGTGTGTAGTGTGTGTGTTTAAAAGAATGCTGCTTATAAGTGTGTGTGCTTGATTTTAGAATAGAATATGTAATGTGTGCACACCTGCAGGTTTCCGATGCAGTGTGTCATACATGAGACCCCCAATACGAGTAAAGAGCCGGATATGTTGAAGGACAGTAATGCTGTGTACCAGCGAGTGTGTGTGTGTGTGTGTGTGTTTGCGCGGTGTCATACTTCTCCCCGGAGTAGATGCGTGCTCGGCGGCTCAGCGTGTAGTCTCTGCAGTGGCTGATGGGACAGGTGGGGTCATCCAGGGGGGACTGAGGCGGAGTGTCCTCTAGTGGACTCCAGTAGCTCTGCTCACACATCCCTCTCAGGAGGATCTCCGCCAGCTGCCGAGCGATCGTCTACACACACACACACACACACACACACACAGGGTTAAGACATGTCAATCAGAGATGAAAAGCAGTTCTGTGAAAAGCTAAAAGCAAGTGAAGATCCCTCAGATCCAGATCACAGGAGATACACAGGAAAAAATTGACCAGCAGCCTTTACTAGGGTTGTCGTGAAACTAGAATTTCAGACTCGATACTGATACCAAGGAAAATACTCGATACTCAGTACCACTTGGATTATTAGACATTTCAAATAAAAATTTAATTCTTTATTTGGGATATATTTTTCTGTATTTTTAGGGCACATTTCACCATGTCGTCCCTATTTAACAAATACAAAAATCTTGAACAGGCATATATATATATATACACAGTCATGAGAAAAAGAATGTACACCCTCCTTCAATATTCTGGGGGTTTTACGTATCAGGACGTGATAAAAAAACAAAAAAAAAAATCACCCGGTCCTCGTCAGGTTCTGAAATGATTTAAACCAAACTTCAAGTGTACAAAAACACACAACAGATTTCACCGTGTCATTGCTTATTAAACAAGAAAAAGCCAAAATGGAGAAGCGTAAAAAACTGGAGATGTGTAAAAAACTAAGTAAACACCCTTTGGCAGTTGGTGGCGGAACGGTAGGGTGTTCACCACATGATCAGAAGCTCGCAGGTTACCCTAACCCTAACCCTAACCCCTAACCCTCACACACAGACTCACACACTCACACACTCACAGACTCACAGACTCACACACACACACTCTCACACACACACTCTCACACACTCACAGACTCACACACTCACAGACTCACACACTCACAGACTCACACACTCACAGACTCACACACTCACAGACTCACACACTCACACACACACACTCTCACAGACTCACACACTCTCACACACACACTCTCACAGACTCACACACTCTCACACACACACTCTCACAGACTCACACACTCTCACACACACACTCTCACAGACTCACACACTCTCACACACACACTCACACACTCTCACACTCACTCACACTCACACACACTCACACTCACACACTCTCACACTCTCACTCACACACTCTCACTCACACACTCTCACTCTCACACACTCTCACACTCACACACTCTCACACTCACACACTCTCACACTCTCACTCACACACTCTCACTCACACACTCTCACTCACACACTCACACACTCTCACACTCACACACTCACACACTCTCACACTCTCACACTCTCACACTCTCACACTCTCACACTCACACACACTTTACAAACACACATACACACAGTGTTGAGCTCACCATGCGGAGGTTCTGTGTGGTCCTGGTCTCAACAGCGCGGAGGATCTCTCTGAAGCGTCCAACACCACGGCTCAAATTACTGAAAAAGGGTGGAGATATACACACACACTTTAGTTACGAGCATCCCTTTATAATGGTCACTGACCTCTACACTGCACTGGTTTTACCTCGAGTTTAGAACATATTACTATATCATTCTACAGTCTAAATTAACAATCTAATCTTAGTCTCACAACTAGGCTATTCAACAACGAACAAGCCAACACACACACACACACACACACACACACTGCTCTCGGTGCCAAGCTTACACACCTGAACAGGAGCCCACTAGTGTAACTGTAAAGGGATCTAGGGAAGCTTCACTTACAGGCGTTGTGTGGAACTGTATTTAACACTGCTTTGGTTCAAGTGTGTTGTTGTGCTTTTTATACTGATGTGCTTTTCTGTTGTCGTGTTTTATGAACTAGTGAACAGTGCAGACAGTAATAAAATAGAATGGCATCTTGGCCTGTTCACATGTTCATTCCCGAGATTTGCCGTCGAGAAGGACCACGGGAGCAGGAGTACAGGTCAGGTACGGACTGCTTTATTTATAGCGGAAAAACATTTGTACGGTATGGTGTCAATAAACAAGGAGCAAGTTGTTACATTAAGATTAGAGCTGCAACTATTGATTCTTTTTGTAATCGAGTGTTCTATTGATTTCTTCATCGATTAATCGAGTAATCCAATACATTCTTTTTTAAAACCAGAAAAAAGACACTACCTTTGTTTTTAGGCTTATTCTAGTGTGTGAGTAGAAGTGAGCCATATACAGGCTTTATGTTGTTGTGTGTGGTGTTCAGAACGTCCTGCACTACTTAAATTTGTCATAGTTTGATGTGTAAATGCTGACACAGTTATCAGATCAGGACATTTCTGATGAAAACTGACTCTGTAAAATAAAAGCGCTGAAACTGTAGACATAACTTCTAGAAGTAGAAAGAACATTGTCTGTTTCGTTGCAGTTTTTATTATTATTATTAACATTCTAACGCTTCTTTATCCATTTGGTATCCATCAGAATATAGAATAACTTTTTGATAAATAAATGTTCTATATTTCTTCTTTCTTACTGATGAAAAAAAAAAATCTGATCTGAAATACTGAAGTTGTGGGTCATTTTGAACCAATTTGGCCTATAAACTGAGCTGCTTTTGGTCTTTCTGGACGAGAATTACATTTCTCACAATCCCCAGCGCACCCCTCGGAACCGCGTCACTATAAAGCGTCAAGCGAGCGTTCCGGAATAAACTATGGAAAATCTCAATAAACGGCTGTATTGTGAGTAGAACGCTGGTTGCTGTGGTTATTTATCTGCTAAAATATGCATTTTGTCTGTAATAAAGGTGACGTTTGGACTGAACTGGAGTGTTTTAGCGAGTAATGGCGTTCACGAGCACAGCGAGCGTGTTTACATTGCGAAAAATGTCGTGTTTTTACGCATTTACTTCTGATTTTGTGCATAGAATATTTCACAAATCCTTTGACATACAGAGGGATCAGGTTTTATCTTAATCGCGCCACTGAAAATGTCGTGCGTCACTTACAAGCGTCCGAGTGAAACACAAGCGGCGCATGCTGTAGCGAGTGAAATGAATTAAACGAAGCTTTGATTCTAGAACAATTGCCTCGACCATCAAAGTCGTCACACACCAGGGCCGGGTAATACATAGAAAAAATTGAGACATTCAGAAATCTGGATTATTTTTAGTATAACAATAATAATAAAAATACTTCATAGTTCAAAAAATGAAAATGATCCTGTTGCTACTTTTACCCAGTGTGTGTTGATGTTCCTTTCGCCCTTCCCTTTCACACACTGCATATAACAAGACTGCATAAAAAGTGTGTGTGTTAGTGTGGATCCATAGGAGCAGTGATGAAGAACAGAACTCTGGCAGGTGTGTGTGTGTGTATGTAGAGGAAGTGTATGTGTGTGTGCAAGCGACTTCTACAGAGGAGCTCTAGTAACTCTCTAATCTGCTCTAATGGGGAGGAGGAGAAAGAGGAGGAGGAGGAGGAAGACGTACTGCTGATCCTCATACATACGACGGCTTGTTGCCCCGGGGCATGAGGAGAAACCAGCACATGCACCGTTAGTGAGGAGTTAACATTTCAAACCTCAACCACACACACAGACGCGGTTGTGACACGCTGACAAGCTGTAAAAAAGCATGCGTAACTACTGTTGCGGCGCTAAAACCATCAGGAACACAGAGATTGTGAGTGAGAGCTGGTGTTGTTAAGGAAATGAAACAGTATAACGGTGTGATTTGCTTTTGGGGTTGTAGTGTGTTGCGTTGCTTGTTCTGCTCATTGTCATATCAATATGTAGGAATTAGTGTGAATGTCCAACAATAAACCGCGGCGCCACTTCCCATGCAGAAGCAACTGGGCGTGGGCGCATAGGCAAACAAAGAAAAACTTGAATCGGCCCAAAGCCAGCGATACCCGATCCAGCTACTTGAGTCGTCGTCGGACCGATATCCCATCCACGTAACGGATCGGTGCATCACTAGTTTGCTGCATTGTTATTTGAATATAACAAAATCTGAGTAGATATGAGGTATGAGTTTCTAATAAGTTAATACTGAGAGAAAAGATACCACACACACACACACACTCACCCATTTTTAAAATGGATAATATGGGCCCTTTGTAACCCGGTCTCCAAGAAGTAACTGAGCTCCTGATCCTGTGAAGTGGGGCCGGGTTTGGGACTGCGGTTATGAATACCAGCACTGATCGCCTGCAAGGACACACACACACACACACACCCATTAACCCATCAACACATGCAGACAACACAAGACAGGGATGATGACAGTCCAGTTGGAGAAGTAAATCCAAGCCCACTATGCCCCCCTCCACCCGGCACACCTTCTCCATCTCCTGCAGGTAGAGCAGTGCGATGTCTCCAGACTTCTCGTAACAGGTGATGATCTCCTGATCGCGATCCACACAGCGGTTCGAGGCAGAGGGGGAGGCAGCCGGGAGCTTCTCTAGACACAGACCTGGGGATGGGACAAACGGCAGATGGCGGAGGAGAAGAAGACATCACAACTGCTGTTATGGAGGAATTACAGAGAAAAGCGGAAGAGGACACACAGCAGAACTGCAGAGCATCTGAGTCTATCAAGACTCAAGAGTGTGGGATTTGTTGTGCAAAGTCCGTTCATCCAAAAATATGACGCCTCCTCGGCACAGCCTAAAGGAAGTTTTCAAAACAGAACATTTTGTTGTGTGTCGGCTCTGATGTAAGGGTAGACTGAGTGTGAAGGGTTACTGTAAAACTGCTGCATTACGCCTCTACTGCCACCTGATGTTGAAAGTGAGTAGCGCAGGACACAGCACCTACTGCACAGGCTCATGATCCAGGGTTCCCACACCTTAATTAACATCAAACTCAAGGAACTTTCAAGGACTTTCCAGGACCAATATCCTCAAATTCAAGGACCACACGCAGCGGCATTTACCTACTGCTATCGCTGAACATGTTATCAATAAACAATTTTAGATGCAAATTCAATGAAAGACTGTGAATAGCATAGAAGTTGTTCCGCGACGACTCTTCAAAAACTTCACTTCCACTCTGACTCAGCATAACTCTGGTTGAACCTAAAGCGGCTACGCACACGTTACGTTGACTACGTACAGGAAACACAAAAACGTACAGAAGAACAAACGAACTTTCACAAATTAAAAGTTGGCGTAGGCATAAATTTAAACAAACTTGTGGTGGCAAAATAACATGTTAACAGCGGTCGTCATCCATGAAATTTCAATTCCCAAAAAAATATTCAAGGACTTTCAAGGACGATGTCTTTTTATGGCTGTTTTCAAAAACTTTCCAGGGCCTTGAACTTATTTGTTCAGATTCACAAACTTTCAAGGATTTCAAGGACCCGTGGGAACCCTGATGATCATCAACAACATTCTGTAACTATTGTGAATACAGTGTAAGAGCTTACAAAGTGTTTTTTCTTTGCAACACAACACTGTATGAAATATAATTGTGCAGTGCTTCAGGTTGTCCGTGTGTTGAAGAAGCGGAAGCGGGATTGTGAAAATGACATGAAGGTGAGGATGCTGGTAGAGAGGGGAGAGGAGCAGGTGTGTGAGTAGCTAGCGGGAGGCGGGGCACCGTACTGACCCTTGGTGGCGTAGGCTTCAGCGATCATGGACAGTCTGTAGACCGGAGCGCCAACCAGCTGCATGTCGTCCAGGTTGACTCGGCCGTAGTGGCTCAGTGCTTCTTTATAATCTCCTTCCACATAACACAGCTTCGCAATCAGCAGCGTGGCCTCCTGACTGTAGTCTGGCTGCACACACACAAACCACACAGCGTGTCAGCATGCACATCTAAGGCTGGGCGATTTCACCTCAAATCAACATTATGATTCATTGAACATTTTACCTTATTACCATTAATAAACAATCACTATGTTTTGGGGATTTTGTTGATTGTCCTATAAATATGTTCAAGTATTAAAGCTGGGACATTTTTTATGCAAGAGTGCATATCTAAATAAAAACATGAATTAAAAAAAACGTTTAGGGAGGACGAAGAGGAAAGTAAGATTTATGTCAAACTTTATTCTGAATGCAACAAAAAATGCACGATGTTTTTACATAGAAAGTCTTATGAGTGTCTGTGGAAACACACAAATTGCGTTGCATTTACAATTTTTTTTTTTACATACAAACCTTTATTTTACTTCAAAGAAGAGCATTTATTTTATTGATTTTATTATTAGAGTATCCTTCATTTCAATGTGAAAACGAATAATAAACATTGTATTTCCTTTTATTTTACAGTTATTGGCTACATACAGGGTTTGATACCAGACTGCTTGAAAACAAACTGTCCTGAATCACAACGCAAGAAAGATATTAACATAATCTGCACCTTCCCTTAAGAACATTTTCTCTAACTGGACTTCCCTGAATGCTAATTAAATGCCGCCGGTCTAAAGAGTAAGAGAAAGGCTGAATGTATTGTAGCTGCTAATGGAACACTGCAAAACAACCAAATCTACCGTAGATCACTACCAAAACAAGCTTGTCACCTGCTTACACAGCTGTAGTGAAGAATAAGAACATTAAAACATTAAAAGGATGAGGAACTGTATTGTAGGGGTTGAGCTGTAGATTTGTATCTTTGTGCAGAAAGCTCCATGTTTAGTGAAAACTGCAGAGCGGACGTTTTCCTGCATCACAAACACAACAGGCTTATGGGTCTAATCTACTTTGTGTGTGTGTGTGTGTGTGTGTTTGGGAGAAGGTAAAGCTCCAGACTTACTTTGAGGTTTCCTCGGTCCAGGGCAGCACTCAGGTGTTTATGCACCTCGGCCAGGCGAGGTCGCGGCCCTCTGGGACTGGAGCCCTGCTTGATTTGGTTCTCCTTCAGGTACTGTTGCAGCTTCGCCTCACCCAGCAGCAGCTCGCCCAGGTCATCTACACACACACGCCGGACAGCACAGTCACTTTTAGTAGATACTCTTATCCAGAGCGACTTCCATTTTGCCTAACCTAGGATGAATCTTTCCATTATTACTCACTTTAAACCCTTTAACTCAGTAAGTACATCCACTACTTATTCAAATGATCAGCAGTTAAAGAATTTCTAAAAGTTCACTGCAAAAAGAGCTCTGAAATACTTCATATTTTTAAATCTGCATTTCTACACCTACAGCAGCAACTGCGTGTGCACTGTTTGTTGTATTCCAACAATAAAAGACCTGATTCAGCATCATGGAGACCTTATAATCTAATCATAAACCAAAACCTCACAACACGATGAACAGTTTGGAAGACACTGCATATCAACATAAATATCATAAAATCATTGGTAATACATTTTAAATAATAATTATTAAGACACATTGCAGAGTTATTTTTTGTTATTTTGCTCAGTAGCCCTTTACTGGCAAATCAATGTCCGGAAAGATATTTTTGTTTGGCATCTGGTATCAAATATCAATTTGTACGTCTACTTGTTTGTACTTGAGCACTGCTGGTTGTGGCATCACATGCGCTATAATCCCAAGTTGCTGGTGTAATTCCCAGCTAAGCTGCTGTGTGCTGTGGAGAACCAGCTCTGAGTTTCTACTAAATCTGACCCTATACACATTTAATTACTCACAAAGCAGCTCATTATCACAGAACTGGCTGAAGTTTTGAGGCCAGCAAGATCTTATACAACAGCAAAACTGTCCCAACATCACACCTCCTCAATGGGGTGTAACGACACACTGATGTCTATAAGCAACAAGCCTATAAGCATCGGTCCAAAGACGATATTGATCAGACATCATACATATTGTAACATCCCTCACGAAGGACGCAGACACGGCAGATTTTTCTACACAATAACACAGGCTACTGTGTGTTACATAGCTCATGTTTAAAAACATGCTTTGTGTGACAAAGCAAATGGAAGTAGGGCCAAAATTCTTGGACCAAATGTTGATAGATGATATTTGTTCCTATGCAATTTTGCTCCAAAAGAAGTCATCAAATTGCTCTAATCACACAGCAAGTTTTATACGACAGGCATAAACAAAAAGTATGGCTTCAAACATTAACGCATGAAAGTCACTTATCAGACTCCTAGCGTAGGAGAAGCTGCTAAAACTACTTTAGTACCTAACCTACTAACTACTGTACTCGTGTTTGTGCACTAAACTCCAATTTCCTCAGCGTGTTAAGGTGTGTAACGCTGCTGCTGGCGGTAGCTTAGTTAAACAGCAGCTGTCGATTTAAGTCTAGCTTTACAGGTTTACAGGTTTGTACTTGAAAAAAATCCGGATATAGTATCTTGTACTTGAAAATAGTCCGGATATAGTATCTGTCTATTATAACTCCACCTCTTGCACACTCAGTGTAAATGTCAATTTCAACCTGTTAAGAATACTGCATCCTGACTTGACAAACATGTTTACCTCTATGTCTGTCTCTAGCCTCTAATTATATATATTAAAAAAATAAATAAATAAATCCCTGTCTAGTCTAAAATGTATATTGTATATTGTCTGGTTTAAAATGTATATTGTTTAATGTATATTTTAGTATTCTTACTTATTTATTGTTTATTCCATGTGCCTAGTCGTGCCACTGCCTATTTATTCTCTGTTCTACTGTTCTTTGTTTGTTTGCACTGGAAATAACCTGGAGCCACGTCGTCTCGTCTCTCTATGTATCTGTACAGTATGTAGCAGAGATGACAATAAAGTTGACTTTGACTTTTTGACTTTGACTTAAGAACAGATGTGGACTAAAAGGCTGCTCTGGATAAGAGACTAAATGCTAAATACTGTAAATGTATAATATTACTGTACATTTATTAGTAATGCCTTACATTATGCAGGGTTCCCACACCTTAGTTAACATCAAATTCAAGGACCTTTCAAAGACTTTCCAGGACCAATATCCTCAAATTCAAGGACCACACGCGGCGGCATTTACCTACTGCTACCGCAACATAAAATTTTAGATGCAATTTAGAGACAATTTTAGATGCAAATTCAATAAAAGACTGTGAATGGCATAGAAGTTGTCGGGACAAAATCAATGCAAGAAAGTGGACTGAATGTATAACCTACATTCATGTCAATAATATTCATAACCTACATTCATATCCACAATGCATGGATATGTCCACGCTACATACATTAAGGATGTACGTGCATCCTGGAATTTGCATTTTCCGGGCATCCAGACGCGCCGACTCTTCAAAAACTTCACTTCCACTCTGACTCTGCGTAACTCTGGTTGCACCTAAAGCGGCTACGCACACGTTACGTTGACTACGTACAGGATACAGAAGAACGTAGTGCCGAAAATGTACAGAAGAACAAACGAACTTTCGCAAATTAAAAGTCGGCGTAGGCACAGATTTAAACTAACTTGTGGTGGCAAAATAACAACATGTTAACAGCGGTCGTCATCCGTGACATTTCAATTCCCAAAAAATATTCAAGGACTTTCAAGGACGATGTCTTTTTATGCCTGTTTTCAAAAACTTTCCAGGGCCTTGAACCTATTTGTTCAGATTCACAAACTTTCAAGGATTTCAAGGACCCGTGGGAACCCTGATTATGGCGTAACAGCAAAAAAACACCACATTACTGGAATGGTGCTGCTTTTGTAACGTGTTACTCCCAACACTGCTTATTACCTTTCGAACGATATTATCGAACGATGTGATCGATTACCGCGTCGCCAGCGAGTCACGTGTTCAGGAACGTGACGTCTGACAAATCAGCGCTAACTCCAAACAGGAAGTAGAAACAGTGCTGCTAACGGGCTAATTTACGCTACACACTCTTCCATCCATGCCAGTATTCATCCACAAGCCTCACGTCTTCACACACACACACACACACACACACACACACACACACACACACACACACACACACACACACACACTGCGGATTAAATCTACTGCTGCTCCTGTGAGGCGGCTGAACCTCTCTCCCTCTCTATCACCCCGGTCAGTTTAGCTGAGCCTGCGCCCTGTGCTGACGGGCTAGCCGAGGAGGAGACTGCGCCCCCTCTCCCGGGTCTTGACTCACCGCTGGAGATGAGTTTGGCGGACAGCTGTTTGACCAGCTCGGGGATTTTGTCCCACTGACACTCGGAGCGGCAGCGCTCGATTTCGCTCTCCAAGCGAGAGCCCGACTTCCTGGCTGTCATCTTGCCTTCCTCCTCCTGCTGCTGCTGCTGCTGCTGCTCGGCCTGAGACGCTGACACACGCGACACCTGATTGGCTGAGCTCGAGGGAGCGCGCGTTCACGGTGAGCTGAGGCTCCTCCCACTAGCGTGGCCCCGAGAGCTGCGTGCACGGCGCTCGAGCTGGAGGATCACAATTAAGGAGGGTAATTCAGGCGATTCTTATGGCTCGGCTCACTAAAAAGAACCCTCAATTAATTAAAAATATATATATTTATCAATAAAAGAAGTAAAATTAATAACTAATGTACAAAGCACACATTATATCAAATGTTTATTATTTATGTGACTTATTATACTCAACATGGTACAGAGTGCTCTCTCTCTCTCTCTCTCTCTCTCTCACACACACACACACACACACACCTATTTCCAACATTGTCCTTGGTGTTGACAAGCATAAAACACAACATTGAAACACAAGATTAAAACACAGAAAACAAACACAAGAAAAAAAAACACTATTCTGGTAAGAGACACAATCTCACCTATTCCATAATAGGTGTGTTAATCTGTTTCATGAAAAAGGTTTTCACCAAACTTCTAAAAGCCACTCTGATATGTACAATTTTGATAGAAAGTGGCAAACCATTCCATAACATAATACCGGTGTTTAAAAAAGTATAATTATAATTATTATAATGCATAAGAATTTTAATATACTTTTTACTTATGCGCCTTATCTGTTTAAATTGTAAAACCTGGAGCCACGTCGCCTCGTTGACATTAAAGTGTACTTTGACTGATAATTGACTCTGGACACTATACATGAGTCAATATCTACATTAGTGTGGTGATTATGCTGTGTATGGGCCATTTTTATGTGAGAGTATACATATTTATATACTCGACTGTTTTTTTTTTTGTTTTCAATTATTTTTGTTACCTTTTTTAGCCTTTGCAAATTTCTCTTTAATTTCTTTGTAAGTTTTATTGCTTGGTCTCAGGACTACATTTCAGAGCACACTTCACTACATATGTACATATGTAATATGTGCGTGTGTCAAAAAAATATTGAATGTTGAGAAAGAAATCTTGCCCTGTTCTGATTTTCCATCACTGACCAACAAGAGAAGTTTGTCTAATAAAACATTATAGTCAGGTTTAAGAGTGTAGACTTCACAAACGACAGATTCCTAAACAGTCCTTTACTGTAATCAATGCTGCGTAAAATACAGCTGCGTAACAACAGAAGCTGCTGCCCGCGAACGCTCCCACGGCTCGTCCAATCACAATGCAGAACGGACGCCTGTTTGGCTGCGTCACGAACCGCGCACTAGCGTCCTCAGTAGTAGGTGCCACAGCGGTTAACGGCTACCGCCGCGCACTACGCATCTCGCTAGGG
Source organism: Distichodus sexfasciatus (assembly GCA_032718565.1). Taxonomy (NCBI): domain Eukaryota; kingdom Metazoa; phylum Chordata; class Actinopteri; order Characiformes; family Distichodontidae; genus Distichodus; species Distichodus sexfasciatus. The sequence goes on from JAVGVS010001195.1 coordinate 18,781, forward strand.
CTCGGTGGTTTGGGACGCGGGCGGCCAGTATAGCGCCGCGCTACCGCCCGTGCCACAAGCATTAGCTGTACAGCGCCATGGCGAGACCATACCACATCATCATCTTCGGGGCGTCCGGCTTTACTGGCCAATTCGTGGTGGAGGAGGTGGCCCGAACCTCGGCCGAGGGTCCGAAGGGGAACCTGAAGTGGGCCATCGCGGGGAGGAGCAGGACCAAGCTGGAGAAAGTTCTGGAGCAGGCCGCCTCGGCTCTCAGTACGTGCTTAAATCTCCCTGAATCCCTCTTCATCACACGGTAACATCACCGTACCGTATTGTATCATCACGATACGATACGATACGAGTTCGATTCATTGCAGGAACCTGCAATCGATATGAGACAATATAATGTGCCGATTTAACACCTTCTTCTTCTTCTATTCTTACACCCTGCGGTGTGTTGTTGCTCTTGCCCGGAGTTGTTCCCCGCCAGGCGCCTGTAAGTTCCCGGGATAGACTCCGGGTGGGATTAAGCGGTTCGGAGAATGAATGAATGAATGAATGAATGAATGACTTCCATTCTTATCAAATAAGAAAAAGCAACTCAAATAGCATATTTATTTCAAACCGCAACCTGTCATTAAATTAAACACGCTTTTCTGTTATTTAAAATAGACCTCCTGTTCAATATAAAGTGACGTTACAGTATGTATGGTGTCAAGGGTGGGCCAAGTTGCATCCAAAATGTACTAGTTTATAGATTACTAGTTACTGTTATTACAATATTACTGTCTTTGAATTGTAATGTGTTACTTTCACCAAAATAATAGTAAAATTGTTACATGGCATTGTAAAATGCTAAAATGTAGTTTACTGCAGTTCGTTATACATCCAGTGGAGGGTGATGTGGTGTAGCATAATGACTGTAGACATACACTGTGGGAAATAGCTCTTTTACTCACAACATTTTCCTCTTGTCTCAAAGGTTTCTTTTGGACCACATTTAATATAATAAAACTTTAGTTAGAATGTAGCATCCACTTGGGGTAGAAATGGTCTAGCATGTGTCCTTGACGAAGAACTCTGTTGGAAATATTTGAATATATAAAGCACATTTATGTGTGACTTGAGTCCTTAAAACAATATACCCTTTGTATCACTTAGTTACTGGGCCAGAATTTCCCTCATTGGACATGGGACTTACTGCACTTCATTTGCATTTACAGCATTGTTTGGGACATCAACTCAGCATTTCACCCAACCTTTACCTCACCCCTGTACAAGTTCTAGGCAGCAGAGACTGGATGTGGTGACACTGTCTATAGTTAATATTCATCACATATTGATAGCATCTTAAATTTTATTTGGAGATGTCTGATCAACTTAAAACGGATTTATCTGTAAGATGTTGTATATTAATGAAAACAACCACAATATGTAGCTGTTTCAGTTTTGCACATTTCAATACATAAAGTTTCTGTGTTGTGTATTAACACTCGCAAACACAGCTGTTGTTGTAACACTGAAAACTCATAAGTTAGTTGAAAGTTCATAAATGATTGTTTTAAGTTGAAGTAAATGAAGCATGTTAACATGACCTATTGAGTAAATTTACCTTTTATAGCATGATAAAGATGTGGTAATGGCAGCAGATATTGGCTTATCGTTTTTGGATGGACTTTACTCCATCACTTGGTCAGATTTCTACCTGTTTCTCCTTTGACCGCAAACAGCAACTGTTATTAGTGATAACCTCTTAAAAAGCAGAGGAAAAAAGTGTTCAGGGTTCAAAGTTTTTCAGCAGATTTTGTGTGGACCCTACAATGTGGCTCTGTATTCTCCTGAACAGCTGTTGGAAAATAATATTCCAGTGACAAAGCCCATGGTTGCTGTTTATCCGGGTCTGGATGTTCTAACAATGAAAGATTGAACAGTTGCTGCTGTGGCTTTATTTAGGCACCTAAAGCCCTCTACAAATCAAATTGACCTCACCCATAGTTTTAAAACGGTATGGTTCGTGTATGGTTAGCAGACTTCTTTTTTACACATTTCTTGTATTTATACCTTATAAAAAGCAGTAGGGTTTGTTTTCTTATATGATTATGGCCACATTCATACAGAAAATTCACCTGAAATTTATGTGGTGGTGAATACTTTATGAATACTATAATTAGTCCCCAATATTTTATTTTATATGTTATAATATATGAAATCTGATACTACTGCTGGGTAATTAATCAAAAACTAATCTAAACCAACATTAAAAACCTCTAATCAACATAAACTTGAATTATTTTTTTAACAATTCTGTTGACACTTTTTAAAATGAGTTGTCATAAAGATATGCGTGGTAAACCAAGAAAGAGGGTGTGGGTTTGAATCCTACCTCCAGCACTACCACCACTCGGCCCCTGAACAAGATCCTTCACCCCAAGTTGCTCTCAGGGAAACTGTCACTGTAATCAGGAAAAATGAAGTTGTCAACGCTGTAGATACGAGGGTCCGAACTGTTCTTAACCATTATTACCAGTTTATTAGTTCCCTCTTTAATAAAGGACTGAAATCTGTTTGTGCACTTCAGAGAATAGCAGACAGTTTCAATGTGAATACTCAAAACTGCGTTTAAATTCTCTGTTTTTATAGATGTTTAAAAGATGTCTTTTAATGCATTTTATATGTATTTTGCTTGTGTCTTCGGTGTGTCTTTTGATCTTTGCGAATATTAATCTTGCATGATTTAGACGAAACCTTTATGAATCATACCTAGTTCTCTTAAAACTTTTCCAGATGACCATACGTCCCACAAGACTCTAACCAACACTTTTGCATGCCTTAAATTTTATGTTGTGTATCTGCACATGTTAGGAGTTGAAAAGAGATATGAAACATGCTCACCCTGCCTATATCTACATTATTGCAGGTGTGTTGGAATGCACTTGACTTTGCATGAGGTGGTGTGTGTTTTTGGCCTGTGTCCAGGTAAGCCAGAGTTGAAGTCGGAGGTGGAGATCATCGTGGCCGACGTGGCCGAGCCAGATTCTCTGGCTGTGATGTGCAAACAGGGAGACATTGTTCTCAACTGCGTTGGACCAGTAAGCAGCAAACGCACAGACATTTCATTTCAAAGCATGAGCAGGGTCACGGGTAACTAGAGGGGCCGTTTCCTGGAGAAAGTGTAATGAATGTTTGGTGGAAAAGGATAACGTTTGAAAAAGAGAGAAAGATAGAGGAGGAAGAACGAATACAGTTTTTAGTCGTTCAACCTGTTGCACAGCGATCACAATAGAAGGGAGGGATGAAAAAGTGTGGGATGAAAAGCTCAGTGTGAGGTTGCAATATCGAGTCTTATCATTTAGCAACATGCCTTTCTTTATTCCACTGCTACAAATGTATTAGTTTTATCTAGGTAAAAACGTGTTTTAAGTATGTTTTTAATGTATTTTAAACCAACGTGGCCGTTATATGGAAGGTGCTTTGTGATAAAGTGTGTCGTAAAAAGTACTATACAAACCCCCCCAAATTGAATTGAATATTAATGTAACGTTTTTAATCAGTTCCAGGTACTAGTTGAAGGCGGTGAATGTTGTAAAGGTGATTTGTCACATTATTTCAAAGTGAACAGAGAGTATGCAGAGAGACGAGACAATGAGGCACCAGTTTGTAGTACAGAGAAGGCACATAGAATATGCAGTAAATATATAAATAAATTAGAACGATAAATTCTTGTTTAATTAGAAGCTGCAGTTTTGTAATGAATTTCCATTGGAATTTGAGTTGGGGGGGGAATGTTCTACAAACGGGGAATCCTCTGCTGTAACCACACGGCTGTACAGAGGGTGTCTGCTCTTTAACATTGACATTTTCCTGATCTATATTCTACAGAAGATTCAGGAGAGCCAGTGTCAAGCTTAGCCCTGCACGAATTTAGATGTTTAATGCACACACGGTTCAGATATGACTCATATTTCTTGCATATTATTGTGGTGTTAAAGCGCGTTGTCCACTTCAGTACAGGTTCTACGGTGAGCCGGTGGTGAAGGCCTGTGTGGAGAATGGAGCTCACTGTGTGGACATCTGTGGAGAACCTCAGGTAATGTCTCACCATCTACAAGCAGCAGAGTGCTCACATAGTGCAGTTAGAGTAAACCAGGTATTGCACCTTTAGGGCCTGCGTCCACCAAACCTGTTTTTTTTTTTTTTTCTTCTCCCCACTGAGAGCGCTCAAAACCTCACTTCTAGAGCGCTTTCTCTCAGCGCCCGTTGCTGCTAATTTAGGAAAAGCGCCATCGGGCACCTCCGCTTTCGTTCCTATTTCAACATGTTTCTTTGAGATCGCTGGTTTAGCCGACTACGTGGAGGGAAAATCGCATCTTAGCGTTAGTGGCAGCGTTTGAAATCGATTCTCACGTCTTCAAGACGAGATTGGATGCACGAAATCTTCTCCAGCTGCTCCTGATACGCCGGCGTTTGTAGTGAGTTCTCGACAGTGTTTGCCCCGCCCCCTTCTTTGAGTTTTTTGATTGGCTAGCCAGAGACAAGTGACATTGACGAGCGCAGCGCTGTTCTAAAAGTTGAACAGATTTCGCTCTGAACGCTGTGAGGAAAAAAACTGTCTCCACCAGGGTTTTTTTTTCAGCACGCTGAACGCTGAAGCTCATAGGATTTGTACTAAAAATAGGCGCCGCAAGCGGAAAAAGCGCGTTTGGTGGACACGGGCCCTTAATCATCAGGGATGGGCTACTAGCCAAAACAGACATTCACAACCTCTTATCGTTGTACTCCTGTTCATGACGATTAGTTGGATTATTTTTGACATTTCCGTTCCTCCTTTCCCCAGTGTGTGTTGTTGTATTGCCCCCTTAACAACATACTAGTGTGTGTGGGTGTGTGTGTTATGTCACATGACTGTGTTACTACATCTGTGTGTTTCCTTCAGTTATTTTACGGTCACAAAGATACAAAATGCACACAAAGATATATAGATATATGAGGGTGGTGGCCTAGTGGTTAGGATACTCATCTGTGGACCAAGAGGTCATGGGTTTGAATCCCACCTCCACCACAGCAAAACCTTTAAACTCGAGTGTAAATGTAAATGCACCCTTTCATTAGGAAAAGTATCCCAGCTTTAATAGTTGAGCATATTTACTATTTCCAATTTACAAACTGTAAAAGCACAAAACTAAATAATTGTTCATTAATCGTAACCGAGGTAAAATCATGATATTCATTCGAGGGTGTTTTGCCCAGCCCTACATTAACGTCTTTTACATGATTATTTTTGCGTGATTCTTGGAGCATATGGAGCTAATAAAACAGCTGCACACTGTTTTTCTGTGCTGTGCTTTGCTGTGTGTAGTTTCTGGAGAACATGCAGCTGAACTACAACGCTCCGGCGGCTGAGAAAGGAGTGTACATAGTGGGAAGTTGTGGTTTTGATTCCATACCGGCAGACCTGGGGGTGATTTACACCAGGGACCAGTTCAAAGGTGGGCCTTTTATTACACCAACTGTATCCTGCTGTTACCGCTCAACCACACAGACACACGTCTCAGTCACCGCTCTGTAGCTTTGCCCATAACTTTGTCATAAAGTTGAACAAATTTCCAAACCAAAAAAACTCACTATTGCGTTCGGAGTTAAATTTCGCAGCAAAGGGATTATTACGTTGTCCACTAGATCTTAAACGTGTAGCCACACCTTGTGAAATGACTATCACAAGCAAAAATATTTTCATATTAACGATGAAGAGGCAAAATGCTAGTTTCATTGACATTGACAGCATTTAGCAGACCCTGTTATCCAGAGACATGTACAGTGCTTTGTAGTCCACGACTCTTTTTCAGTCTCAAGTTTCAATGTTCAAAGTTTCAATTCAATGTTATTTATATAACGCTTTACAACAGTCATTGTGACAAAGCGCTTTAGCTAAAAATGAAGTCTGACTGAGCTATCACGACAGAAAAAACGGAAACCACCAGCGAAGTCTAAGGAAAACCCGAAAACTTATGGAGGCATCTTGTGTCGACTGCGTCAGGCTTCCCACGAAGAAATCAGGTCCCAAGAACCAGGTCCGAGGAGCCAGGTCAGATACTGTCTCCTCTTTTGCGTTAGCCGGCTGGTTAGCCTGCCAACGGAGAAAATCCGATACGGAGCAAAGTGAAAGTAAAACGTCCACGGAACTTCCAGTTCAGAAAGCCATTGGGGCTTGAGCGAAACGGTCTTGCACATCCAGAAACTCTTTTCACAAGCATTTGTGAATTAGTCAAAAGAGTTTCGAAACTGCACAACGTTGGTAGTGCGTTGAGATTCATATTGAAATGAGGTGGAAGAAGAGGACCAGAGACCAGTTTGTAGACCAGAAGTGGGCACCAGAGCCTAATTAAGAGGCAGCAGAAGAGATGAAATTAAAGAACAAGAGAAGGGGGAAGCTGGCACATCTCACCAAGGAAAAAAAGTCATTTAGAGAAGTCGATGCAAGATGAATGCAACGTTGATACCATTGAAAGAGAAGCTTTGGTGAAAGGTCAAAAGATATCTTGAAGAACACCAGTCATTTGACTTGACTGAACTGCTGTTCAGTTGACTTACTGCCAGCTACATTACGCACCTTAACAAACCCCGTAATCAGTTATTTCCTTTGGTGATGAAGAGTTCAGTCTGACTGGGATTTAACCTGAGGTGGTGGGGCATCATGCAGGAAAACGATGTCAGCCAGGCAGCCTGAGACGTGGATGGAACCTGCTGGCCATCGGACGGAAAAGTGAGAATAAGTGGAGCGTGGAGATGCTGTAAGAAGCTATAACCACCCCAAAGGAACCAGCGTATAAAGAAAAGAGAAGGGGTCCAAAGACCGAACCCTGTGGAACACCAGTGGCCATTCTTCACGGGACAAAAAGGGGGAACCTTGCCATGCCATTGATGCAAACCATTGCCAGGCTATACCCGATGTCCCAAGGTTGGAGAGCAGCCAGGATTGACCGCGTCGAAGGCTGCAGACAGGTTCAATTTTCGGCGAGACGTCGAATTCCGACGGGTTAGAAACCGTTCATTTGAGGACTTTAGAAAGTACTGGAACGAGCAGTGGATTTTCATGGTGAAATACAACAATAGGTTTCTGTTTTTACAAACAGAAAACAGTTTTTTTTTGCACTGCTCCCCAGGTGCTGGCAAAACGCTGTGCACCGCTCCTTCAAATGCCAAAACTTGCATGTGGTTGTGGTGCACTGTGACGACAAATGATCACACACTTATTTCCACAAGCAGCATCCATTTAAATCTCTTTTTTTAATGGTGTGTTTTAGGGACCCTAACAGCCGTGGAGAGCTTCCTGACCGCCAGTTCTGGACCTGAGGTGAGTGCTGTCCATCATGTACTTTTTCCTGGACTTGACATCTTAAAGCTGTAGTCAGGTTAGTTGTGTGAGCTTAGTTGTTTAAGATGCTCACTTCTGGACTTAGGAGGTCGTGGGTTCAAATCCCACCTCCACCACTACCATCACTGGGTCCCTGAGAATGACCCTTAACCCCAAGTCGCTGCAGCGAGAGAGAAAAAATCTAAGTCTCTCCGGATAAGAGCGTCTGCTGTAATGCTGTAAGTGTGTGTGTGTGTGTGTGTACAGGGCGGTTGCATCCACGATGGCACATGGCAGTCGGCCATCTATGGCTTAGCGGACAGCGGAAAACTGCGGAGTTTAAGGAAGAAGTTTGGCCACAAGCCGCTGCCCGTAGTTGGAGCCAAACTGAAGAGACGGTACGAGAAGCTGCATTTATTCTCACAGCAATACAGCTACTGAGGGTTGGGCAGTAAGAACCTTCTCTGTGTGCGACGGTAATAATGTGGAATGGTAATCAGAAAGATACAGACGCCCGAGAGAGAGAGAAAGGGAGAGATGCAGACGACCGAGAGAGAGAAAGGGAGAGATGCAGACGACCGAGAGAGAGAAAGGGAGAGGAGAGAGGGAGAAAGGGAGAGATGCAGACGACCGAGAGAGAGAGAAAGGGAGAGATGCAGACGACCGAGAGTGAGAAAGGGAAAGATACAGATGACTGAGCCGGAGTAAGTTGAGAAAAAGACGGGTGAGAAGGAGAAAGGGAGAGAAAAAATAAAGAATGAATGGCGCTTGCCAAAGTGGACAGATACACGTTCAGTTCTGTGCCACGTGACAAAATGTTGTCGAAGTTTTTAAATTGTACTGAAGTCATTTGATTTGACAGTCAGGGATTGATTACACGCAGCACTGACACGACTAATAAGCTCCTCAAATATATATCACACTGAATAGTTAGACCGGACCTCTTTAAATTTGAGTTGAAGACCCCTGGTCAGAGGTGGGTAGTAACGCGCTACATTTACTCCGTTACATTTACATGAGTAACGTTTTGGATAAACTGTACTTGTACGAGTAGGTTTTACACAACATACTTTTTACTTTTACTTGAGTATATTTGTAAAGAACTCACTTTTACTCCGTTACACTGAGCGACGTTTCACTTGCTACTTTTAGTTTTATTCATCTGTTATCCAGTGCACCATCTGTTTGTTTTGGCTGAAGACTTCCTACCAAATGCTCTATCACATGACTCTTTCACCAATCAAATAGAGCAAGGCAGTCACATGACCACCCACAAAACACACGCACACGCACACGCACACGCACACACACACACACACTGAGCAAATGGACAGTTCAAGGACCTCTTTATGCACAGACTGCCTGGTTCTTGTTTTACTGTGTAATCTCTGCCCGCTTAGCCTTTTTGTTAAAGATACTTTTACTTAAGATACCACTAGTCAAATGTTACTCCAATAGAAGTGAAAGTCGTACAGTCAAATTTTTACTTAAGTTAAAGTAGTGAAGTACTTGTTTAAAAAAATACTTAAGTAATAAAAGTACACCTTCTTTTACCGCATTGTTGCATTATTGCCACAACACTTGTAATCCCTACTGCCTCTGACTAGCTTGTAGACGCTGTAGAATAAGGAACTAGTGGAATGTTACAGAATGAAACACAACCCCAACTTAATCAGGAGGACAGTGCAATAGCTGTAAATGCAGCTCAGAACATCAAATCAACATTCCAACCTGCTTAAAACCCAGCTCTACACCTCTAGCTTCATGACTTTCCAACAGCAACAATGTTTTAATCAAGACAAAAAACAGCAGAACTGTCTGAACTTGGTTTTTTAGTTCCAGTCTACAGGCGTGACGTAACCTACTGATTACTGACAGACTGTCACCTGCCAAACAACCAAACACCTTTTAGAAAAGGGGGAATAACATCCACTTTATCCACAGATTTGAAAGTAGCGAGTAACGAGAACCTTGATAGAAATGTAGTGAAGTAAAAAGTATGGTATTTGTCTTTCAAATGTAGTGAAGTGAAAGTCGTAAGTTTCCAAGAAAAATACCACTCAAGTAAAGTACAGATACTCAAAAACTCTACTTAAGTACAGTACTCAAGTAAATGTACTTAGTTGCTGTCCACCTCTGGTTTTAACAGATTATTGTACTGTTTATTGTGGCTGAATTAGCCTTCATTTATGGTAAATGAAATAGATTATGGTAAATAGATTAAATTGATCAATCTTTTAGTTATTTATGTAATATTGTTTGGTGATATTCAAACACACTGTACATTATTTTATATTTTTGCATATTCAATTATATGATTAACCAATAAATCTTTACTTTACTCAAGTACTTTTGACTCTTACTTGAGTCTTTTTTTTTTTTTTTTTGGATGACTACTTTTGACTTTCACTTGAGTAATATTATTCTAAAGTAACAACACTCTTACCTGAGTAAAATTTTTGGCTACTCTGCCCCTGGTCTAGTGGTAAGGATGCTCACCTCTGTAGGTTATGGGTTCAAATCGAATGTCCAGCACTCTGTCCCTGAAATTAGGAGAGCGGAAATATCTCATAGAACAGCATCGGCTAAACGCTGTAAGTGTAAAAAAAAAAGCTTTGAGAACTTGTATTTGTTTTCTCCTTGGTGCAGGAGCCCTCTGTTCTTCAGCAGTGAGGTGGGGCAGTACACCGTCCCCTTCATGGGAGCCGACCCGTCCGTGGTGAAGAGAACGCAGCGCTACCTGTACGAGGAGCACCAGGAGACGCCAGTCAGTTATTTCACGTCTTCACTGGAGCTGTCAAACGCACGTTCAGTTATCATACAAAGACAGTTTGATGTCGGATAACAGCACCAGCTGCAATGTTGTTGGGCCAGTGATCAATATGAGGCAATATCATGTGCTGATTTAACACCATCCTTTCCATTCATGTCAAATCGTGACGAGCAACTCGAATATTATTTGACATTTTTATTCTTGAGCTCAATCAGACATTTACATGAAAAACAAGCTCGTCCTTTGATGGAAAAATTCCATTAAATGGAAGTACTGAGTTAAAACACTAGAAAATTTCACCAATATGGACAATATTATGTCAATAGAGTAGAGGTCGGACAAATTGCCCAGCCCTAATATCCGTGGTGCTAATGCAGTGTGTGTGTGTGTGTGTTGGTCAGGTGCAGTATGGAGCATATGCCGGTGTTGGTGGAATCTCCTCCGTCATCAAGCTGCTCTTTGCTGGAATGATGTTCTACTTCCTTGTGAAGTTCAGCTTTGGCAGGAAACTTCTGATTAAGGTCCAGCATCGGTTTTGAACATGATTTCTGTGGTCTCTGCGTCCGCAGTCCGACCACATGCTTCTGCTGCTGCTTTATCTGTTGTTTATCTCAGTTCTGATGTGAAACCGGCTCCCTCTGTTTGCTCTTTATGTAGTTCCCCGAGTTCTTCTCACTTGGATTCTTCTCCAAGGCGGGTCCAACTAGGAAACAGGTAAGATGCTGAACCGACTGTCAGACTGTGACAAACCGCGCACCGTTTTGACAGATTAATGCTCCACAAACGTGACTTGGTTTGTTTCACAATGTGTATTGTACAGTATACACTCACTATCACCCCCCAAAACACAACCACACACACCCACCACAGACTCCGGCTCCGGCTCCAGCTCCAGCTCAGGCGCAGTAAACTTCGCCTCCTTTGCCAACGTTACCACTCGGTCCGTTTCAGCCCTCAAAGCAAACTCAGATCGATTGGTTGGCCTTTTTTGGGTATATGTGAACACGCCAAATGATCTCAGACCCCTCTGAAATGAACCAAACGGGTGGTCTCTGTCCGGTTTGCTTTAAGTCCGGCGGCACGGTTTGTTTAACTCGCGCCTTACGAACACAAAGCGCTCCTGGTTCACTTCCACAGTTTTTGTTCCAAGTGAAAACTACCCAGAATGCAAAGCA
>JAVGVS010001196.1:0-30010 GCA_032718565.1 Distichodus sexfasciatus
GAGTCAGGCTTTTACAGCCGGTATTTCCTTGTCCCCAAAAAAGGCGGTGGTCTCCGACCGATTTTGGACCTCAGGCTTCTGAACCGCGCCCTGGTAAAGCGGCCGTTCAGAATGGTGACCGTAAGGCAGATCCTCGCGCAGATTCGCCCCGAGGACTGGTTTATGTCCCTGGATCTGAAAGACGCATACTTTCATATCCAAATTGCCCCCCATCACAGGCGCTTTCTGAGATTTGCCTTCGAGGGCGTGGCATATCAATACAAGGTCCTTCCGTTTGGTTTATCTCTGGCTCCCCGCACTTTTACGCGATGCATGGACGCAGCGCTCTCCCCTCTGAGACAGATGGGGGTCTGCGTCCTCAACTACCTCGATGACTGGCTCATTCTGGCCCAGTCAGAGGCGGTTTTGATATCACATCAGGCCCTTCTTCTCAGCCACTTGGAGCGTCTGGGGCTCAGGGTCAATTTCGCCAAGAGCAGGCTATCACCCAGCCAACAAATTTCATTCCTGGGGATAGTGATCGACTCTGTGCGAATGAACGCGAGTCTCTCAGCGGAGCGAGCCGAGTCCATTCGGAGCCACGCAGCCTCCTTCGTGGAGAGCTCCTCGCACCCACTCAAGGCCTTCCAGAGAATTCTGGGCCTTATGGCAGCAGCTTCGCCGGTACTTCAGCTGGGTCTGCTTTACATGCGACCCATCCAGTTTTGGCTGAAGCAGAGGGTTCCATTCACGGCATGGCGCCACGGGCGCCACCGCTTAACGGTAACTCGGGCCTGTGTCAAAGCCCTGACCCGTTGGAGGGACCCTCACTGGCTAGCCCAAGGGGTGCATCTGGATGCAGCGCACAGGAGGAAGGTGGTCTCGACAGACGCCTCCAACATGGGTTGGGGAGCGCTGTGCGAAGGCAAACCGGCCTCCGGTCCAGGGAGGAGGCAGGGCTGCACATCAACTGGAACAGCTCCGACACCCACGGCTGGTTCCTGAGAAGCCTGAGCTTGCGCCGGGGCCGAGGTTTCATTGACTGCAGTTGGTTTCTGTGCGAGTACACTGCAGTAAGAGAAGATTTATTTTAACCGCAACTTTTCCTTTGGATGATGTGGACTCCACACCGATCGCTTAACGTGGTCGCTAGCCGAGGTAACTGCACTTGTGGGACTAATTCTTGAACTGATTTTGATAACTGAAGTTACGTTCACTACGTCTGTCGTGGTGTTGAATTGTCATGTGTATCATTGCCTGTTAATTTGGTCATTTGTGATGTTGCAAATGCTAAAGCTAGTAGCTCACTAGTTCCGGGTCATTTGCCATGCTGAATGTGATGTGTTTCCGATTCTAAAGTCGGCCTTCATTGAATCGAGAACCGTAAATAGAGTAAGTAACTGATGCTTATTGTGACTAATGTAAAGTTAACCTAAATGTGAAATTTAGCCAGTTTAGGAATTGATTTTACATAGATTACACAAATTTGATAAGCAGAGAAGTCGCTTTTCTCTGAGGTGTTGTACTTTCTTAAATGTCTCCGTGAATGTGTGTGGTGCCATTTAATGTCCTAATTGTTTAACTATTCTTTCCTACTTAACATTTTTTCTATAAACAAGCTGGCAATTTAAAGTGGACTTGTGAGTTGTGGTGTGTTTATTAATATTTTACTAATTATAACTGCTCTTCCGAACCTGGAGACTGGTCCCACGCATCTAAACATGTAGCGTGTGCTACAAACGCAATAGTTTTACATAACATTATTTTAAATTGACTCGAACAGTATCTATGTAATATAAACATGCGGAGGGGACTGCACTTATGTGAAATGAACTATTTTTATATTATATGTGGATTACCCTTATTAAGCCAAGCACAAGATGTTTCATACTGGAAAAAAATACTTAAAACTATTTTTTTTAAAAAGATTAACATTTTAAATGGGTCAATTTGACCCGTAACATAACAGCAGGATTAATACCATGCTTTCTACCGGTCATCAACACTCATTTTTATAATTGTGATGTTTCGGGTTACATCGACATTTTCTTTAAACTTCAATTTGCTTTATTTAACGTTACTCCCGTGGTTTTAGAAGCATTTTACTTTTGTGGTTTGTTGTACCTATTTGTGTGAGAAATAAATTTGTGAATTAAATGTGTACATTGCATCTTCAAATAAGTTAATTCATTTAAGTGACTAATTATTAAATCTGACTTTGTAGATTGGTATGATTGTCATGAGGGCGCGTGCGGCCAAAAAAATTAGAGAAAAAGAAAAAAAAATAGGAGGACGACGGAATAGTCCAACAACAAAAGGCACTCTATGAAGGAGATAAAATAAACAATGGATGCTCCCGTGCACCCGCGGTGGTGAAGAATTCCCCTGCTCCAGGGAATCGCGTTAGATCCTAACACACACACACACACACGAATCCTACGTCCCAGCTACTGGGAATTCCAGAAAAGATCCGTAACAGTTCCACACGTGAGAAAAGTTCAGGGTGACTTTCGCCAAAATGCACTCACCGGCAGGCAGCACGAGCCTGGAGCCGTGGAGACAAAAACACAGTCCGTGAACAGGAAAAACACACAGATGAGCCAAACGGTACGCCACACCGAAAACCGCTCCCCAACAGCCACACAACGCCAAGGTATGAGGGAGAAGAACTCAGAATACTCACCGGATGGGCTGGTTTAAATAACGAAACGAAACAAGCTAATAAAGTAATAAACCAATGGCGAAATCATAACCAGCTGAACAGAATTAATACCGAAAGTAAGGCCGCGATCTAATTCAACTGTGAACTACTGAGGAAAGGGCGCACGAAGTGTAGACAAAACCCGGAAGTAGGGAGCGGACTAATTGGGACGTGAACTACTAGGAAGGGCACACGAAGTGTATACACAGAACCCGGAAGTGGGGAGCGATCTAACGGGGCGGTGCACAGCTACGCAAAACCTAACGTGATCTAATACACATGAAGGGAGGACACCGAAACGTGATCCCCAAGACAGACTTACCTCTCAGGCTCAGAACTCCGGGGCACGGCCGCTGAAGTCGGCGTGGCCGTGACAATGATAAATGTAGTATTATATAATAACATTGATAAAATATTATTCACCAGTATTATAAATGCATATTAAATATTACTTTCATTCATTCAAAATGTGATATTTTTGATGTTAGAAATAACAATAATAGACACTCATTCAGCCTGAAAATCCATAGTTTCTTGTGCACAATTAATTGTACATACAAGGTAAAAGAATGCCAGCATTCCCAGTGTGACAAATGTATGGAATAAAGGCAGCTGGTCTCCGACGGCAGACTTAGACATGCTCTTTGACAGGATTAAGAGAAGCCTGCGCTGCCTTTGTAATGAAAGTAATGTCCTAAGACAGTGAGCAGGCCTCTGGCAGACTAAGAATAGCACTCGCATTTCTCATGGGGACTGCACATATATGCAGATGGAGAACGGAATAACACATGTAATTACTGCTCCTAAATATGTTGTTAGTAGGTCACTGGAAAGTAAGATCACTGCTGATGAAAGGGTTAATAAAAATGAATTGATCTATTACCTGATAAAATGAAGTCGATTGACTGTATGACTCCTTTTACTGTCCGTTCTATGTGCAAAATAGGTAAGCGTGTGAATCCCAACCAGTTTGGATGTGTGATCTTTTTAAAGTAATGTTCTATTTGTTGCATGTTTACCTAAAAGATGCCAACTGCATAATCTCTTTTTGTCAAGAGGTGCAGTGTGGACTAAATCAATAAATAATTTGTCCCCGGGTCGCCCACAGGACCTTCCTGTGTGGAGTTTGCATGGTCTCCCCATATTCGCGTGGGGTTACTCCAGGTGCTCCGGTTTCCTCCCACAGTCCAAAAGCATGCAATATAGGTTAATAGGTGATCTGAATGGGAGTGTGATTGTGTGAGGGTGTGTGCCCTGCGGTGTGTTGGCACCTGCCCAGGGTTGTCCCCGTCTTGCGCCCGTAGTTCCCAGGATAGGCTCCGGTCCCCACGCGACCCCAGTTAGGATTGAGGGGTTCAGATAATGAATGAATGAATAAATGAATGAAACTACTAAAATTATTCATTTGTTAATTTTGTGCTGATCACTCAGTCGGAACTAAAGAGTTTATTTAGTGATGTATCCTCATATGACACAAAACACAGATGTGAATTCGCCTTTTAGGTAATTACAGGTTTGTGTATTGATGTCTTCCATATTTGATGAAACATAAATTAATTAATGTTATATTTCTATTGCACCTTTCTAGATACCCAAAGTATCAGGTGCAGCTCAACCTGAATAATGCCCTGATTATTTCTGATTATCAGTGCATTAAAAAGGTATCAATCCTTAAGTCAAGTCTAGTAATTGGTAACTGGTACTATGTAGGTGGCAGATCTTTTTATATGCATCACTAAAAACACGTGAATTGGCCTTTGCAAATTCTTATGAATTAGGATGGTCGATTTGGATAATTGAAGTAAAGCTGAAGTACTTTTAGACGAATACGTCTAATTGAGGTCTAATGGAATAGAATAAATGTGTTTCCTGTGCACTTAGAGGCCCTTTTCCGGCCCAGCATGTATTAAATAGTGAGTGATTAGTTCTCATTGTGAACACAGCACAGCACACAGTGCACCATGACGAAATGTGACCTCTGCATTTGACCCATTTGAATAATAAAAATACAATAAAATCACAGGCAAGGGAGAGACTAAGGTGTTATGATTTAATCTTGGGTTTCCTGATGAATAGTTGCATCTTGCATCTGGCACAGCACTTTATATCCATCGTACATCACTTTATCACAGCAGAGGGATTTCATAGTGTTGGAATTTGGGGGCATGGTTCTGCCAACTGTTGCAAATTTCTCCAGCAGTTCAGATCCAAAAACTCAGCAGTATTTGTTTTTACGTTCTGTGTAGCATTATTCTAATTCCTTTCCTTAGTAGTTAAATGGAACATTCAGTCTTTAATATTTATTTGCCTTGGTAAGGTTTGTCTACGTGGTGGATTAAGACTTTGAGTTGAGTTTCATTTAACTATAGGCATCATTTTAAACAACTGTCAATATAAATGTGCCTATTACATCATCCTACTGCCAGGATATATAGATCATATTTTATTGTCAAATAACTTTAAACATGCTTACTTTTCCCCACTCTCTGGCACTGATGCCAAGGGTGATGTTATTGCATCTATCTTGGAGTACTTCTGGTAGCAAACTAGATTTCTCATGAAATACAAGGACTCCTGAGATCAGACATTTCCTCTGTTTAGACTCAGTCCATTAAGTGTGGTTAAAATCAAATATTTATGTTATGTGCTGCTGAAGATGGATTATGATATATAGAGAGAGAGACCATGATGACAATTAGCCACTGTCAAACGGGACCATGAACTGAACAGGAATGACTAATGCCTGGCCTGGCCAACATTAGTCACATTTCTTGGCAGTTGCTAGGCACGTTCTGAACCTAAATAGCAGTGCTTCAGACCCTGGCCATTTAAGAACAAAACCCAGCTCTGCAGTATCAGTCTTTTATAATAACAGGTCCTCAGTTTTGATAGTATACAGTACTACTGGCAATGAAGTACATTTCTGAACTAGTGAAATTCACTTGAAGACAATATATCAGCTAGTCTTTTTCACTGCTTCCAATGTATCAGTGTTAGTCAAATTGTTTTGTTAGCAATTTAAGTACATTGAAAAAAATGTAAAAAAAAAAAAAAAAAAAAAAAAGTAAAAATGTAAAAAAATAAATAAAGCAGTGTGTAGGTTAATCTTTGGATACGCAGTTGTGACCCCCCAAAAACTCGAAATAAAATACAAAAAAAGTAACAAAACGGTAGCAGATCAGGGCGCACACATCTCAATTTACACCCAAGCGTCCCTAACATGAGCAGTCCACATCCTCCTTATATTTTGACTATTTTCATT
Source organism: Distichodus sexfasciatus (assembly GCA_032718565.1). Lineage (NCBI taxonomy): Eukaryota > Metazoa > Chordata > Actinopteri > Characiformes > Distichodontidae > Distichodus > Distichodus sexfasciatus. Next base: position 5,943 of record JAVGVS010001196.1, read on the forward strand.
TAATGTCTTGTGCCAGCATAATTTTGATCCAAATTTTTCTTGTAATTAGTGTTTCTATGGGCTTTGGTCTAACTATGAGATCATTTTTTTTAGTTTGCTGGGTGAGCAACCTGTTTGCTTATTATTATAAATTGTTCAAGACCCCCACTGGAGGCCATAATTTTGCTGCCAGAAACCTTGCAAAACAGTCTGGACAGTTTGATTAAAAGAAAATACTCCACAGCTGGCTCTTAACATGGCTCTACAATAAGATGTCATAAATAGTCTTTCCAAACATTTAAACAGATCATCAACTTGTGGCCCTTCTGAACAGATGTCATAGCTACTTCTTGTAGCATTGACCTTGTTTGACCTTGTTTGAGGCATTTCTATTATTGCATTTCAGAAAACTGGGGTGTCTAACTTTTCAGACCTCCGACTAGGAAAAGTGCACTGGAATGACACTTGAAGTTGAAGGTCCTACTAGTGAAGTCGGGCAAATCGATGTACCCCAACTTCACGAGATGCAGCAGCTTGACCTCACAGAACAAGCAAGGTCCTTATGAAAATACATTTTTAAATTGTCATATGTCAGTGTCCAAAATATTGAATTTACATACTGTAGAAAAACTGTAGTTTTGATACTGCAGTACAATGCAGATTTTTTTTGTTAACCAGTTTCTCATTTGATGCTTATGCACTGTCATGTAACGTTATTTTGATGTACTTCAGCGTATACCTAATTTAAAAAAAAATGTTGGATTTTGTTCGCCTGGAACGCTTTGAGGTCGCACCTGGAATAAGTTCGACATCCCAGCTTTCTTGAATGCGGCATGAGAATTCGTACAAAATTTCAACATTTGCTGCTTGAAGACATTGTACAAATGTGCAAAGGTGTTGTCTGAAAGGCTACAAATCAAACAATCGTATATGTTATCTAACGGGCCTGAAACAGTCATACAACGTAAAAAAAAAACAAAAAAAACATACCAACAACAGACATACACAAAACAGATAGCCAACAGGACCACACTAAACTCAGCCAAGGGCACAGTTTTAAATACATGGAAGACTGCATCACGTGATGCAATTAGGCAACACAATGACCAATCAAAGTAGAGATACTACACAGTGAGCTAACCCAGTCACATTCAAGACAACCTAACGTCACAATGGAGGCAGCGAGGTCACTTTTTAATGTATATTTTTCGCAGCAGACAGATGTCGATTACGGATAGTTTTATTAGCTGATGTTCATGTTTTTCCTATTCACGACTTTGCCAAAGTGTTTGGCAACATTCCAATATTATGAAACTGCGGATTACCTCAGCCAAAGGGAAGGGAAGTGGAAGCTGGAAAACCATGAAGTGTCAGCGGACTCATTTTGCTTTAATAAAAATAAGCATAGGCCCTGGGTTCGAACCCCAGGGACGACCGTGGGACCTCCCCGTGTTTGACTGCGGTGAATTTTTCTCTTCGGAAAAACGCAGTGAAGCCAGCGGCGCTTAAAGAGGTGGTGCGCACATTTTATGTTATCGATTAGAAGACATTTGCTCTTTAAGGGAAACCTTGTGCTCAGTGTTATTTTTCAGGCTTGGTCCTGAAAAAACTATAGTTCAGGATAATTGAGGGACTGAAATTTGAAATTACTGCATATTACTTACATTTTGCATACAGTTCCAGACTTTAATGTACAACAAATTAAATAAGCAATGTTTATTTGTGTTTTTACATGTGCAGTTTTGGAAAGACAGTAATATTCTTAGTTCAAATAAAGCCATCACCACTTCAGGTCACTGTACTGACAGACCTCATATGAAGAATTGCTCTGGCGTTTATGAATAAATTAAACAGCAGCACTTTGAGCATTTATCTGTTTACATGTCTCATTTTTTAGCTTGAATAAAGTCCTTGAATTAAACATAGCCATAACCAAACCATCACAGGTCACTTCAGTAGCTACCATACTATTTCCATACCTAATATGGAATTTTTACTGTAGCATGTAGGAATAACTTAAAAATAAAATCAGCAATTTCAGCATTCATTTGTTCATCTTTGTCATGTTTGATATACAATAAAATCCTTAAATGAAATAAGGCCATCACCAAACCATAAGAGATCAGTTCAAAAGCTATGATACTATAACCGTACCTGATATAGGGATTTTTCACTGTGGCATTTAAGCAAAAATTGAAAATAAAATCAGTACATGAAGCATTCACTTGTTTACATGTGTCATTATTTGGAATTAAGGCCATCACCAAACCACTGCAGGTCAGTTCAGTAGCTATTATACTATGTCTGTACCTCAGAGGGAATTTTTTTTACTGTGGCATTTAGGAATAATTTAAACATAAAATCAGCACTTTCAGCATTTGTTCTGGTTGTCATGTTTGACATATGATAAAATCCCTAAATTAGTTAAGGCCATCACCAAACCACTGCAGGTCAGTTAAGTAGGTATTATACCATGGCTATATGGTTTGATATGGAGCTTTTTTTACTTAAGATTTAGGGAATTATCGAAAGCAAAACAGCACTTTCAGGGTTATTGTTAAGCCTAACCCTAACCCTATTTATTTGTTCATCTGTATCATGTTTGACATAGGATAAAATCCCTAAATTAGTTAAGGCTATCACCAAACCACACTGCACGCCAGTTAAGTAGCTATTATACCATGGCTATACCTGATATGAGCTTTTTATTTTGGCATTTATAGGAATAATTTAATAATGAAAACAGCATTTTGTGCTAGGGTTAACCCTAAGCCAACTCCCTAACCTTAGCACTTTCAGGGTCTAGGTTAGGCTAACCCTAACCCTATTTATTTGTTCATCGTTGTCATGTTTGACATAGGATAAAATCCCTAAATTAGTTAAGGCCATCACCAAACCATCAGAGCTCCATGTTGGGTAACTAACATACTATGCCTGTTCCTGGATATGGGAGATTTTTTACTGTGGCATTTAGGAATAACTTAAAATAAAAAACAGTAATTTAAAGTATTTATTTGTTCATCTTTGTCAGGTTTGATATGATGCAATTTCTAAATTAGGTAAGGCTTACTCTCTCACTAAACTATCAAGGTGCTCACTTCAGTAGCTATTATACTATGTCTGTACCTCAGAGGGGATTTTTTTTTACTGTGGCATTTAGGAATAATTTAAACATAAAATCAGTACTTTCTTAGCATTTATTTCGGTTGTCATGTTTGATGGATAAAAATCCTCAAATTAGTTAAGGCTATCACCAAACCACTGCAGGTCAGTTCAGTAACTATTATACTATGGCTCTCCTCAAGATGAGATTTTTTACTGTAGTATTTAGGAATGATTTGAAAGTAAAAAATAGCACTTCTTCAGGGTTATTGTTGCTTCCAACCCCTAACCCCATTTATTTGTTCATCTGTATCATAAGCTTCCTGATTAGCGGTGATAAAAATCCCCAAATTAGTTAAGGCTATCACCAAAACCACTGCACGCCAGTTAAGTAGCTATTATTATACCACAAGGCTATACCTGGGATATGGAGCTTTTTACTTTTACATTTAGGAATAATTCTATCAATGAAAATGAAGAGTTTTCTAGGGTTAGGTTTAACCCTAAGCCAATTTTCAACTCATTAGGGTTAGGTTAGCTAACCTTAACCCTAACCCTATTTATTTGTTCATCGTTGTCATCTTGACATAGGATAAAATCCCTAAATTAGTTAAGGCCATCACTAAAATCATCAGAGCTCATGTCAGCAATTCAACATACTATGTCTGTTCCTGATATGGAGATTTTTTACTGTGGCATTTAGGAATAACTTAGTAAATAAAACAGCACTTTCAGCATTTATTTGTTCATCTTTGTCAGGTTTGATGGTGATGAATTCCCTAAATTAGGTAAGGCCATCACTAAACTACCACTACAGCTCACTTCAGCAGTTATTATACTTGCCCTGTACCTCAGAGGGGATTTCTTACTGTGGCATTAGGAATAATTTAAACATAAAATCAGCACTTTCAGCATTTATTTGTTCTTGGTTGTCATGTTTGATATGTGATAAAATCCCTAAATTAGTTAAGGCTACATCACAAACCACTGCAGTAGGCCAGTTCAGTAACTATTGTTAATGGCTTTCCTGTAAGATGTGAGATTTTTTTTTACGGTATTTGTGAATGATTTGAAAAGTAAAATAGGCACTTTCTAGGTTAGTTGTTGTTTCTAACCCTAAATCTTATTTATTTGTTCATCTGTATCATGTTTGACATAGGACAAAATCCCCAAATTAGTTTACAAGAATACCAAAACCACTGCATCAGTTAAGTAGCTATTATACCATGGCTATACTCTGATATGGAGCTTTTTACTTTGGCATTTAGGAATAATTTAATGAAAACAGCATTTTGTAGGTTAGGTTAACCCTAAGCCAATCCCAACCTAGCATTTCAGGGTTAGGTTAGGCTAACCCCAACCCTAACCCCATTTATTTGTTCATCGTTGTCATTCGGACATAGGATAAAATCCCTAAATTAGTTAAGGCCATCACTAAACCATCAGAGTCTATGTCAGTAAATTAATGATACGTATTCATTCCTGATATGAGATTTTACTGTGGCATTTAGGAATAACTTAAAAATAAAACAGCACCTTTCATAGCATTTATTTGTTCATCTTTTGTCAGGTTGGATATGATGAATTCTAAATTAGGTAAGGCCATCACTAAAACCACTACAGCTCACTTCAGTAGCTGTTATACTATGTCTGTACCTCAGGAGGATTTTTTTTTTTTACTGTGGCATTTAGAATAATTTAAACATGTAAAAATCAGCACTCTCAGCATTTATTTGTTCTTGTTGTCATGTTTGGACATGTGATAAAATCCTTAAATTAGTTAAGGCCATCACCAAACCACTGTCAGTTCAGTAACTATTATACTATGGTCTCTCAAGATGGAGATTTTTACTGTGGCATTTAGGAATGATTTGAAAGTAAAAATGAGCATCTTTCAGGGTTATTGTTGTCAACCTCAACCCTATTTATTTGTTCATTTGTGCACGGCGTTTGACATAGGACAAAACTTTCAAATTAGTTAGTTAAGGCCATCACCAAACCACTGCATCACGTTAAGTAGCTATTATACCATGGCTATACCTGATATGGAGCTTTTTACTGGCATTTAGGAATAATTTAATAACAAAATGAAGAGTTTTTCTAGGTTAGGGTTAACCCTGGTTAACCCTAACCTGAGCTAGGGTTAGGCTAGGCTAACCCTAACCCTAACCTCATTTATTTGTTCATCGTTGTCATCTTTGACATAGATAAAAATCCCTAAATTAGTTAAGGCCATCACTAAACTAATCAGAGTCTATGTCAGTAACTAATATACTATGTCTGTTCCTGATATGGAGATTTTTTACTGTAAGCATTTAGGAATAACCTAAAAATAAAACAGCACTTTCAGCATTTATTGTTCATCTTTGTCAGGTTTGATATAGATGAATTCTCAAATTCAGGTAAGGTATAAGGCCATCACCAAACCACTATAGCGCTCACTTCAGTAGCTTACATACTATGTCTGAAAATTTCAGAGGATTTTTACTGTAGAGATTTAGAATAATTTAAACATAAAATCAGCACTTCAGCATTTATTTGTTCTTACGTCAGTGTTTTATATGTGATAAAAAAATCCTTCCTAAATTAGTTAAGGCCATCACCAAATTACCAGCCTGATAGTCAGTAACCAACATAATTAAGGGCTGGCTCCTGATATGAGATTTTTAATGTGCAGTACAGAATAACTTTCAAAAATGCACCATACTTCAAGCATTTATTTGTTCATCTTTGTCAGGTTTGATATGGATGAATTCTCAAATTAGGTAAGGCCATCACCAAACCACTACAGCTCACTCTTCAGTAGCTATTATACTCATGTCTGTACCTCAGAGGAATTTTTTACTGTATTTAGAATAATTTAAACATAAAATCGAAGCACTTTCAGCATTTATTTGTTCTCGCTGGTCATGTGTTTCATATATGATAAAAATCCCAAATTAGTTAAGGCCATCACCAAACTACTGCAGGTCAAGTTCAGTAACTATTATAATATGGCTCTCTCAAGATGGAGATTTTATCAGGCATTTAGATGATTTGAAAAGTAAACAGCACTTGTGCTGGTTGCTTCTAACCCTAACCCTATTTATTGTTACACATCTGCATCATGTTTGACATATAGGATAAACTCCCTAAATTAGTTAAGGCTATCACCAAACCACTGCACGTCAGTTAAGTAGCTATTATACCATGGCCATACCTGGATATGGAGCTTTTTACTTTGGCATTTAGGAATAATTGCTATCAATGAAAACAGTTTAGGTTAAAGTCAACCCTAAGCCAACCCTAACCTTAGTATTTTCAGGGCCAAGCAGCTAACCCTAACCCTAACCCTATTTATTTGTTCAATATCGTTGTCATCTTTTGGACAGGATAAAATCCCTAAATTAGTTAAGGCCATCACTAAACTACCAGCCCGTCAGTGACTCAACATACTATGTCTGTTCCTGATATGGAGATTTTTACCGCATTTAGAATAACTTAAAAATAAAAAACAGCACTTTCAGCATTTTATTTGTTCATCTTTGTCAGGTCGGATATGGGATGAATTTCAAACTAGGTAAGGCCATCACCAAAACCACTACAGCTCACTTCAGTAGTTATTATACTATGTCTGTACCTCAGAGGGGATTTACTGTAGATGAGAATAATTTAAACATAAAATCAGCACCTTCAGCATTATTTTCTGTTCTTGGTTGTCATGTTTGACATGTGACAAAATCCCTAAATTATGTATCACCAAACCACTGCAGGTCAGTCTCACAGTAACTTACATAATGCGGGTTCTCCCAAGATGTGAGATTTTTACTGTAGCATTTAGGAATGATTGGAAAAAATATAATTTGTTGGCTGTTGCCTAACCCCTAACTTACTATTTGTTCATCTGTATCATGTTTACACATAGGAGAAAAAAATCTCAAATTAGTTAGGCGCCATCACCAACCACTGCACTATCAGTTAAGTAGTTATTATACCATGGTATATACCTGATATGGAGCTTTTACTTTTGGCATTTAGGAATACTATAATTAAATGAAGATGAAAGTTAGGCTAACCTAAGCCAACCTTAACTCCAGTATTTTAGGTTAGGGTTAGACTAACCCTAACCCTAACCCTATTTATTTGTTCATCGTTGTCATCTTTGACATAGGATAAAATCCCTAAATTAGTTAAGGCCATCAATTAAACCACCTAGCTCATGTCAGTGACTAACACACTATGTCTGTTCCTGATATGGAGATTTTCACAGTATTTTAGGAATAACTTAAAAAATAAAAAACACCCTCAGCATTTGAGAGTTTTTGTTGGTCTTTGTCAGAAGCCTGAGGGATGAATTCCCAAATTAGGTAAGGCCATCACCAAAACCACCATGAGCTCACTTCGCAGCTATTATACTATGTCTGTACCTCAGAGGGGATTTTTTTTTACTGTGGCATTTAGGAATAATTTAAACATAAAATCAGCACTTTCAGCATTTATTTGTTCTTGGTTGTCAAGGTTTGACATGTGATAAAATCCCAAATTAGTTAAGGCCATCACCAAACCACTGCAGGTCAGTTCAGTAACTATTATACTATGGCCTCTCAAGATGGTGAGATTTTTTACTGTGGCATTTAGGAATGATTTGAAAGTAAAATAGTTAATCTTTCAGGGCTAATGTTAAAGCCCAAATCTAACCTATTTATTTGTTCATCTGCATCATAAGTTTGATATAGATAAACTCTTTAAATTAGTTAAGGTCATCACCAAACCCATCATATGTCAGTTATAGCTATTATACCATGGCTATACCTGGATATGGAGCTTTTTACTTTAAGTATTTAGGAATAATTTAATAATGAAAACAAAGAGTTTTAGGGTTAGGGCTAACTCTTAAGCCAACCCTAACCTAGCCAGGGGGTTAGGGTTAGCTAACCCTAACCCTGAACCTTATTTATTTTGTTCATCGTTGTCATCTTTTGACATAGATAAAATCCTCAAATTAGTTAAGGCCATCACTAAACCATCAGAGTCTATGCTGCAATCTGAATATACTATGTGTCTAGTCTTGATATGGAGATTTTTTATTGTGGCATTGGTGAATAACTTAAAATAAAACAGCACTTTCAGCATTTATTTGTTCATCTTTTGTCAGGTTTGATAGGATGTGAATTCCTAAATTTCAGGGTAAGGCCATCACCAAACCACTACAGCTCACTAGCAGCTATTATACTATGTCTGTACTTCAGAGGGGATTTTTTTTTTTTTACTGTATATTTAGGAATAATTTAAACATAAAATCAGCACTTTCAGCATTTATTTGTTCTTGGTTGTCATAAGTGATGGATGATAAAAAATCCTTACCTAAGTTAAGGCTAATACCAAAACCACTGCAGGTCATCGTCTAGTAACTATTATACTTCATGGTTTCCCTAAGATGGGAGATTTTTTTACTGGTGGCATTTAGGAACGATTTGAAAGTAAAAATAGCACTTTCAGGGCTATTGTTGCCTAACCCTAACTCCTATTTATTTGTTCATCTGTATCATGTTTGACATAGGATAAAATCCTAAATTCAGTTAAAGGCGCTATCACCAAAACCACTGCACGTCAGTTAAGAAGCATATAATGCCATTATACCTGATAGCGGAGCTTTTTTACTGGCATTTAGGAATAATTAATAATGAAACAGCATTTTCTAGGTTAGGGTTAACCCTGTTAACCCTAACCCAGCATTTTCAAGCATAGGTTAGGCTAACCTCAACCTTAACCTCATTTATTTGTTCATCGCTGGTTTCATTTTTGGACATAGGATAATCCCAAATTAGCGAGCACATCACAACCATCAGAGTCTATGTCAGTAACTAACATACTTGTCTGTTCCTGATAGAGATTTTTACCGTATTTAGGAATAACTTAAAAAATAAAAACAGCACTTTCAGCATTTATTACATTTTGTCAGGTTTGGATATGGGATGAATTCCTCAATTAGGTATGCCATCACCAAAACCACTACAGCTCACTTCAGTATCTATTATACTATGTCTGTACCTCAGAGGATTTTTACTGTGGCATTTAGGAATAATTAAAACATAAAATCAGCACTTTCAGCATTTATTTCTGTTTTGGTTGTCATGTTTGACATGCAGATAGAATCCCTTAAATTAGTTAAGACCATCATCAAATTAAACCACTGCAGGTCAGTTCAGTAACTATTATACCATGGCTATACCTGATATATTACTTGTACTAAGAATAACTTAATGAAAACAGCACTTTCTAGGTTAGAAGTTAACCCTAATAAACTTTCAACCTAGCATTTGTTAGAAGTAAGCTTAACCCTAACCCTATTTAATATTTGTTCATCGTTGTCATCTTGACATAGATAAACTGCAAATTAGTTAAGGCCATCACTAAACTATCAGAGCTCATGTCAGCAATCAATATTACTATGTCTGTTCCTGATAGGAGGATTTTTACCGTGGCATTTAGGAACAACTTAAAAAATAAAACAAACAGCACTTTCAGCATTTATTTGTTCATCTCGTCAGGGCTTCTGATATGGGACGAATTCCCTAAATTAGGTAAGGCCATCACCAAAACCACTACAAGCTCACTTCAGTAGCTTATATCATGTCTTCAAATTTCAGAGGAACTTTTTATTGCAGATGAGAATGAATGTTCCATAAAAATCAAATAATTTCTAGCATTTATTCGTTTGGCTACTGCGTTTGACATATGATAAAATCCCCAAATTAGTTAAGGCCATCACCAAACCACTGCAGGTCAGTTCAGTAACTATTATACTATGGCTCTCCTGATGGAGATTTTACTGTGCAGCATTTAGGAATGGATTTTAAGCAAACAGCACTCCTTTACAGGGTTATTGTTAAGCCTAACCAACCCTATTTATTTGTCTATCTGCATCATGTTTGATATGGTGATAAAACTCCCTAACTTTAGTTAAGGCCATCACCAAAACCACTGCACGTCAGTTATAGCTATTATACCATGGCTATACCTGATATAGTTTTTTACTTTGGCATTTGTAAATAATTTAATAATGAAATAAAGATATTTTCTAGGTTAGGTTAACCCTAAGCCAAACCCTAACCCAGTATTTTCAGGGCGTAAAAGTTAGGCTAACCCTAAATTCCTAACCTCATTTGTTCATCGTTGTCACTTTTTGGACATAGGACAAAATCCTCAAATTAGTTAAGGGCCATCACTAAACCACTGTACTATGTCAAGTGACTAACATACTAGTGTCTGTTCCTGATATATATTTCACTTGTAAGCATTTAGGAATAAATTTAAAAATAAAAAAAACAGCACTTCAGCATTATATATTTGTTCATCTTTGTCAGGTTTTGATATGTATGAATTCCTCAAATTAGGGGCGCCATCACCAAACCACTACAGCTCACTTCATAGTAGCTTATTATATTATGTCTGTTTCAGAGGATTTTTACTGTGGTATTTAGGAAGAATTTAAACATAAAATCACACTTTCAGCATTTAGTTTGTTCTTGTCATTGCGCTTATAAGTGAGCAAAACTTAAATGATGGCGCCATCATCAAACCAATGTTCAGTAACTATTATACTATGGTTTCCTCAAGATGGAGATTTTTTACTGTAGTGATGAATGATTTGAAAGTAAAATAGCACCTTCAGGTTATTATGTTTCAACCCTTAACCCTATTTATTGTCTAATCTATATATGTACAAACTCTAAATTATTAAGGCCATCACCAAACCACTGCACGTCAGTTAAGCAGCTATTATACCATGGCTGCTACTCCCTGATATGGCTTTTTTACTTTGGCATTTAGAACAATTTCTAATACGAAAACAAAGATGTTTTCTAGGTTAGGTTAACTCCAGCCAGTTCCCCAACCCAGTACTTTTTTTAGGGTTAGGGGTTAGGGCCAACCTCAACCTCAACCCCTATTTATTTGTTCATCGTTGTCATCTTTGACATAGATAAAAATCCTAGAATTAGTTAAGGCCATCACAACCACTGTAGCTCATGTCATCAGTGACTAACATACTATGTCTGTTCCTGATATGGAGATTTTTACTGCATTGAGAATAATTCAAATAAAAACAGCACTTTCAGCATTTATTTGTTCATCTTTGTCAATGATATGATGAATTCTAAATTAGGTAAGTGCCATCACCAAACCACTATACAGCTCACTTCAGTAGCTATTATACTATGTCTGTACCCTTTGTATTTTTTTACTGTGTAACAGGAATAATTTAAAACATAAAATCAGCACTTTCAGCATTTATTTGTTCTTGGTTGTCAGGTTTATTATGTGATAAAATCCCTAAATTAGTTAAGGCCATCACCAACCACTGCAGGTCAGTTCAGTAACTATTATACTCATGGTTCTCCCAAGATGGAGATTTTTTACTGTGGCATTTAGGAAATGATTTGAAAGTAAAAACAGTACTTTCAGGTTATTGTTGCTTCTAACCCCAACCCTTATTTATTTGTTCATCTGTATCATGTTTGACATAGGAGAAACCTCAAATTAGGTTAAGGCCATCACCAAACCACTGCACGGCCAGTTAAGAGTTATTATACCATGGCTATACCTGATAGGAGCTTTTTTACTTTTGGCATTTAGGAATAATTTAATACCAAAATGAAGAGATTTTTAGGTTAGGTTAACCCTGGGCTTAACTCAACTGTATTAGTGGTTAGCTTAGCCAAACTCAACCCTAACCCTATTTATTTGTTCATCGTTGTCATCTTGGACATAGTGAGTTAAATCCTGTACTGAAGGATAAACAATTCACTAAACCAACAGAGTCTATGTCAGTGACTAACATACTATGTTCACCCGGATATGGAGATTTTTTTACTGTACATTTAGAATAACTTAAAAATAAAACAGCAATTTCAGCATTTATTTGTTCATCTTTGTCAGGTTTGATATGAATAAATTTCAAATTAGGTAAGGCCATCACCAAACTACACTACAGCGCTCACTTCAGTAGTTATTATACTAAGTGTCTGTACCTCAGAGGGATTTTTACTGTGGCATTTAGGAACAATTTAAAACATAAAAATCAAAGCACTTTGGGAAGCATTATTTGTTCTTATTGTCATGTTTGGACATATGATAAAACCCTTAAATTAGTTAAGGCCATCACCAAACCAATGGTGGTCGTTCAGAAATTATTATACTATGGCTTCCCAAGATGGAGATTTTACATTTTGTAAGTATTTAGGAATGATTTGAAAGTAAAAATGAAGACTTCAGGGGGTTATTGTTGGCTTCAACCCTAACCCTTGTAATATTTTGTTCCATCTGCATCATGTTTGACATAGATAAAAATCCTCAACTTAGTTAAGGGCCATCACCAAACCACATCGCAACGCCAAGCAGTTATAGCTATTATACCAAGGCCATACCTGATATGGAGCTTTTTTTACTTTTGGCATTTAGGAATAATTAATAATGAAATAAAGAGTTTTTAGGCGAAGGTCCCTAAGCTAACCCTAACCCAGCATTTCAGGGTTAGGTTGAAATAACCCCTGCAACCCTAACCCTATTTATTTGTTCACGCCTGACATAGGATAAAATCCTAAATTAGTTAAGGCCATCACTAAACCACTGTAGCCCACATGCCTGCATCAACATAATGTCTGTTCTGATATGAGATTTTTTACTGTATTTAGAATAACCCTGTGCAAAAAACAGCACTTCTGGGTATTTATTGTTCATCTTGTCAGTTTGATATGGGATGAATTTCTAAATTAGGTAAGGCCATCACCAAACCACTACAGCTCACTGTAGCTATTATACTATGTCTGTACCTCAGAGGATTTTTTTGATTGTACATTTAGGAACAATCAAATAAAACCAGCATTGTATTTATTTGTTCTTAGTCATGGTTTGGACATGTGATAAATCCCTAAATTAGTTGCTACATGCTTTCATCACCAAAACCACTGCAGGTCAGTTCAGTAACTATTATATCATGGTTCTTCCTCAAGATGGAGAGATTTTTACTGTGGCATTTAGGAATGATTTGAAAGCAAAAAATAGTAACTTTCAGGGTTATTAAGGTTTAACTCTAACCTGTTTTATTTATTTGTTCATCTGTATCATGTTTGACATAGAGAAAATCCTCATCTAGTTAAGCATACCATCACTCAAAACCACTGCACGGCCAGTTATGAAGCTATTATACTACAAGCAATCTGATATGGAGTTTCTTTTTTACTTGGCATTTAGAACACCTAATAATGAAAAATAAAGATTAAAGAAAGTTAACCCCGCCAAATTCAACCCAGGTGAGTTTTCAGGTTAGTTAGGCTAACCCCAACTCAACCTCTATTTATTTGTTCACGTTAAGGCCCTGGATATGTGATAAAAATCCCTAAATTAGTTAAGGCCATCACTAAACTACCTGTGAGTCTATGTCAGCAGACTAATATACTATGTCTGTTCCTGATATGGAGATTTTTTACTGCATTGCAGAATAACCTAAAATATGCCTTCTGGAAAGACACATTTTACCATCTCTTTTGTCAGGTTTGATATGTATACCCAAATTAGGTAAGCAAGGCCATCACCAAACCACTACAGCTCACTTGGCAGCTATTATACTATGTCTGTACCCTCAGAGGATTTTTTACTTAGGTATCAGGAATAATTTAAACATAAAATCAGCACTTTCAGCATTTATTTGTTCTGGTTGTCATGTTTGACATGTGATGAAAACTTAAATTAAGCATAGCCATCACCAAACCACTGCAGGTCAGTTCAGTAACTATTATACTATGGCTCTCCCAAGATGGAGATTTTTTTTTACTGTGGCATTTAGGAATGATTTGGAAAGTAAAATAGCACTGAAGCGGCTGCTGCAACCTCAACCCTATTTATTTGTTCATCTGTACTATATTTGATATAGGATAAAATCCTCAAATTAGCTGGGCGCCATCAAACAATGCACGCCAAAGGCATGGCACCATGCATATACCTGAGGGAGCTTTTACTTAAGTATTTAGGAATAATTTAATAATGAAAACAAGATTTCTAGGTTAGGTTAACCCAGCCAACCTCTAACCTTAGTATTAGGTTAGGGTTAGGCTAACCCCAACCTCTAACCCTATTTATTTGTCTATCGCACATCTTGGACATAGATAAAATCCTTAAATTAGTTAAGGCCATTTCACTAAAACCACCGTAGCCCATGTCAGTGACTCAACATATTTGCGTCTGTTCCTGATATGGAGATTTTTATCAGGCATTTAAACAATTTAAAAAATAAAACAGCACTTTCAGCATTTATTTTGTTCATCTTGGTTTGATATGATGAATTTCAAATTAGGTAAGGCCATCACCAAAACCACTACAGCTCACTTCCAGTAGCTATTATACTATGCCTGTACCTCAGAGGGTATTTTTTACTGTGGCATTTTAGGAACAATTTAAACATAAAATCAGCATCTTCAGCATTTATTTGTTCTTGGTTGTCATGTTTGATATGTGATAAAATCCCTAAATTAGTTTAAGGCCATCACCAAACCACTGCAGGTCAGTTCAGTAACTATTATACTATGGTATTCTCCTAAGATGGGATTTTTACCGTGGCATTTAGGAATGATTTGAAAGTAAAACAGCACTTTCAGGTTATTGTTGCTTCAACCCTAACCTCATTTATTTGTTCATCTGCATCATGTTTGACATAGAGAAAATCCCTAACACATAAGGCCATCACCAAACCACTGCACGTCAGTTAAGTAGCTATTATACCATGGCTATACCCTGATATGGAGCTTTTTACTTTGGCATTTAGGCAATTTTAATAATGAAACAAAGACTTTGTGCTAGCTAACCCTAAGCCAATCCCCAACTCATAGTATTAGGTTAGGTTAGGCTAACCCAACCCTAACCCTATTTATTTGTTCATCGTTGTCATCTTTGACATAGATAAAATCCGTCTATAAGGCCATCACTAAAACCACCGTAGCTCATGTCAAAGGACTAACATACTATGTCTGTCTTGATATGAGATTTTTACTGTGGCATTTAGGAACAATCTCAAAAGCAAAACAGCACTTTCAGCATTTTATTTGTTCATCTTTGTCAGGTTTGATATGGATGAATTCTCAACCCAGGTAAGGCCATCACCAAACCACACTACAGCTCACTTCAGTAGTATTATACTATGTTTGTACCTCAGAGGGGGATTTTTTTTACTGTGGCATTTAGGAATAATTTAAACATAAAATAGCATTTATTTGTTCTTGGTTGTCATGTTTGACATGTGATAAAAATCCTCAAATTAGTTAAGGCCATCACCAAACCACTGCAGGTCAGTTCAGTAACTATTATACTATGGCTCTCCCCAAGATGGAGATTTTTTACTGTAAGCATTTAGGAATGATTTGAAAAAGTAAAAATAAGACTTTCAGGTTAGTTGTTGCTTCCAACCTCAACCCTATTTATTTGTTCATCTGTATCATGTTTGACATAGAGAAAATCCCTAAATTGTTAAGGCTTATCACCAAACCACTGCACGTTGCTAAGTAGCTATTATACCATGGCTATACCTGATATGGAGCTTTTTACTTGGCATTTAGGAATAATTTAATAATGAAATAAAGACTTTTCTAGGCTAGGTTAACCCTGGTTTAACCCTAACCCAGCATTTCCTTTAGGGTTAGGTTAGGGCTAACCCCAACCCTAACTCTATTTATTTGTTCATCGTTGTCATCTTGACATAGATAAAAATCCTTAAATTAGTTAGTTAAGGCCATCACTAAAACCACCGTAGCTCATGTCATGACTCAATATACTCATGTCTGTTCCTGATATGAGATTTTTACTGCATTTAGGAATAACTTCTAAAATAAAAACGTTAATTTTCAGCATTTATTTGTTCATTTTTGTCAGGTTTGATATGGATGAGAATTCTAAATTAGGTAAGGCCATCACCAAACCACTACAGCTCACTTCAGTAGCTATTATACTATGTCTGTACCTCAGAGGGGATTTCTTACTGTGCATTTAGGAATAATTTAAACATAAAATCTAGCACTTTCAGCATTTATTTGTTCTTGTTGTCATGTTTGACATGTGATAAAAATCCCTAAATTAGTTAAGGCCATCACCAAACCACTGCAGGTCAGTTCAGCAACTATTATACTATGGCTCTCCCCAAGATGGAGATTTTTACTGTGGCATTTTAGGACGATTTGGAAGTAAAACAGCACTTTCTGTACATGTTGCCTAACCCTAACCCTATTTATTTGTTCATATCTGTATCATGCTTGACATATAGATAAAAATCCTCAAAATTCAGTTAAGGCCATCACCAAACCACTGCAGGTCAGTTAAGTAGCTATTATACTATATTAGCATTCTTGATATGGAGCTTACTTTGGTATTTAGAATAAATTTAATAATGAAATGAAGATGGTGGTTAGGGTTAACCCTAAGCCAACCCTAACCTAGTATTTCAGGGTTAGGTTATAGCCAACTTAACCCTAACCCTATTTATTTGTTCATCAAGTGTCATCTTTACATAGGATAAAAATCCCAAAATTAGTTAAGGCCATCACTAAACCAATCGTGAGTCTATGTCATGACTAACATACTATGTTCGCCCTGATATGGGAGATTTCACTGTGGCATTTAGAACAACTTCTAAAAATAAAACAGCACTTTTCAGCATTTTATTTGTTCATCTTTTGTTGTTTGATATGGATGAATTCCTTAAATTAGGTAAGTGCCATCACCAAACTACTACAGCTCACTTCAGTAGCTATTATACTATGTCTGTGCCTCAGAGGATTTTTTTTTTATCAGGCATTTAGGAATAATTTAAATATAAAATCAGCATCAGCATTTGTTTGTTCTGGTTGGTTGCGTTTTGGATATGTGATAAAAAATTCCTAAATTCAGTTAAGGCCATCACCAAACCACTGCAGGTCAAGTTCAGTAACTATTATACTATGGCTTCCTTAAGATGGAGAGATTTTTTTATTGTAGATTTAGGAATGATTTGAAAAGTAAAAATAGCACAGTTATCATTATTGTTAAGCCTAACCCTAACCCTATTTATTTGTTCATCTGCTGTATCATGTTTGACATAGGAGAAAATCCCTAAATTAGTTGTTGGTTAAGGTTATCACCAAACCAATTTCGCACGCCAGTTAAGTAGCTATTATACCATGGCTATACCTGATATGGAGCTTTTTACTTTAAGTATTTAGAATAATTCTAATAATGAAAATACATTTTAGGTTAGGGTTAACCCTCGGTTAACCCTAACTCATAGTATTTTCAGGCTAGGGTTAGGCTAACCCCAACCCTAACCCTATTTATTTGTTCATCGTTGTCATCTTTTGACATAGGATAAAATCCCAATTAGTTAAGGCCATCACTAAACCATCGTGAGTCTATGTCAGTGACTAACATACTATGTCTGTTCCTGAGGCGGGAGATTTTTTTACTGTGGCATTTAGGAAGAACCCAAAAAATAAAAAAACAAGCACTTTCAGCATTTATTTGTTCATCTTGTCAGGTTTGATATGGATGAATTTCTAAATAGGGTAAGGCCATCACTAAAACTACCTACAGCTCACTTCAGTAGCTATTATACTAGCGTCTGTACCTCAGGAGGGGATTTTTTTTTACTGTGGTATTTAGGAATAATTTAAAACATAAAAATCAGCACTTTCAGCATTTATTTGTTCTGGTTGTCATGTTTGACATGTGATAAAAATCCTAAATTAGTTAATAAGCCATCACCAAAACCACTGCAGGTCAGTCTGAAGAACTATTATACTATGGCTCCCCAAGATGGAGATTTTTGATTTGCAGATTTAGGAATGATTTGAAAAGTAAAACAGCATTCTAGGTTATTGTTGCCTAACCCTAACCTCTAATGTTTGTTCATCTGTATCATGTTTTATTATAGATAAAATCCTTAAATTAGCATATTATCACCAAAAACCACTCTTAACGCCAGTTAAGTAGCTATTATACCATGGCTATACCTGATATGGAGCTTTTTACTTTTGGCATTTAGAATACTTAATAATGAAAACAGTTATTTTGTGGGCTAGGGGTTAACCCTAAGCCAACCCTAACTCCATTAGGGTTAGGGTTAGGCTAACCCTAACCCTAACCCTATTTATTTGTTCATCACAACATTCTCTGACATAGATAAAATCCCAAATTAGTTAAGGCCATCAATAAACCATCAGAGTCCATGTCAGTAACTAACATACTATGTCTGTTCCGATATGGAGATTTTTTATATTGCAGCATTTCTAGGAACAACTTAAAAAATAAAAACATGACCAGCATTTATTTGTCTTATCTTTTGTTGTGTTTGATATGGAGATGGAATTCCCCAAATTAGGTAAAGGCGCTATCACCAAACCACTATAGCTCACTTCAGCAGCTATATACTATGTCTGTACCTCAGAGGGATTTACTGTGGCATTTAGGAATAATTTAAACATAAATCAGCACTTTCAGCATTTATTTGTTCTTGGTTGTCGCGTTTACATGTGACAAAATCCCCAAATTAGTTAAGGCCATCACCAACCACTGCAGGTCAAGTTCAGTAACTATTATACCATGGCCTCTCCCTGATGGCAGATTTTTTACTGTACATTTAGGAATGATTTGGAAAGTAAAATAAAGCACTTTCAGGTTGCTGTTACCCAACCCTAACCCTCATTTATTTGTTCATCTGTATCATGTTTGACATAGGATAAAAATCCCTAAATTAGTTAAGGCCATACTCAACAAACCACTGCACGTCAGTTAAGTAGCTATTATGACCATGGCTATACCTGATATGGAGCTTTTTACTTACATTTAGGAACAATTTTCACAATGAAAATGAAGATTTTGTGGCTAGGTTAACCCTAAGCTAACCCTAACTCAGATTAGAGGGTTAGGTTAGCTAACCCAACCCTAACCCTATTTATTTGTTCATCGTTGTCATCTTTGATAGATGCTGAAAAATCCCCAATTAGTTAAGGCCATCACTAAAACCACCGTAGCCCATGTCAGTGACTCAATATACTATGCTCCGTTCCTGATATGGAGATTTTTTAATGTGGCATTTAGAATAACTTAAAAATAAAAACAGCACTTTCAGCATTTATTTGTTCATTCCTATTGCAGGTTTGATATGGGATGAATTTCTAAATTAGGTATAAGGCCACTCACCAAACCACTACAGTTCACTTCAAGAAATATTATACTAAGGCGTCTGTACCTCAGAGGGGATTTTTTTTTACTGTATATTTAGGAATAATTTAAACATAAACTAAAGGAATTTTCTAGCATTTATTTGTTCTGGTTGTCATGTTGACATGTGATAAAACTCACTAGTTGGCGCTGCCATCACCAAACCACTGCAGGTCAGTCTAGCAACTATTATACTATGGTTTCCCAAGATGGAGATTTTTTTACTGTACATTTAGGAATGATTTGAAAGTAAAAACAGCACTTTCAGGGTTATTGTTGCTCTAACTCCCTAACCCTATTTATTTGTTCATCTGCATTTCATGTTTGACATAGAGTATATAACTTTAAATTAGTTAAGGCTATCACCAAACTACTTCTAATGTCAGTTAAGTAGCTATTATACCATGCATATACCTGATATGGAGCTACTTTGGCATTTTAGAATAATTTAATAATGAAAACATATTTCTAGGTTAGGTTAACCCTAAGCCAACCCTAACCTAGGTATTAGGTTAGGGTTAGGCTACTAACCCTAACCCTCCTATTTATTTGTTCATCATGTCATTCTTACAGATAAAACTTCAAATTAGTTAAGGCCATCACTAAAATTCAATCAAGAGCCTGGCGTCAGTGACTAACATACTAAGTGTCTGTTCCTGATATGGAGATTTTTTAATGTGGCATTTAGGAATAACTAAAATAAAACAGCACTTTCAGCATTTATTTGTTCATCTTTGTCAGGTCGATATGATGAATTCCCTAAATTAGGTAAGGCCATCACCAAAACTACCACAGCTCACTTCAGTAGCTATTATACTACGTCTGTACCTCAGAGGATTTTTTTTACTGTGCATTTAGGAATAATTCTAAACATAAATCAGCACTTTCAGCATTTATTTGTTCTTGGTTGTCATGTTTGACATGTGATAAAAATCCCTAAATTCAGTTACGCTATCACCAAACCACACTGCAGGTCAGTTCAGTAACTATTAAGGCCTGCGGCTCTCTCAAGATGGAGATTTTTTACTGTACATTTAGGAATGACGGAAAGTAAAAAATAGCACTTCAGGTTGGCTATTAAGGCCTGAATCCAACCCTATTTATTTGTTCATCTGTGCATCATGTTTGGACATAGGACAGTAATCCCCAAATTAGTTAAGGCCATCACCAAAACCACTGCACGTCAGTTAAGTAGCTATTATACCATGCATATACCTGGATATGGAGCTTTCTTTTACTTTGGCATTTAGGAATAATTCTAATAATGAAAACAGCATTTTCAGGTTAGGGGTTAACTCCTAAGCTAACCCCTAACCCAGTACTTTTCAGGTTAGGTTAGCCAACTTCTAACCCCAATATTTATTTGAAATCATCGTTGGTCAGTCTTTTAGACATAGGATGCAAAACTCTAAATTCAGTTAAGGCCATCACCAAACCACTGTAGCTCATGTCAGTAACTGACATACTATGTCTCCTCCCGATATTGAGATTTTGAGATATTGAGGAATAATGAAAAATAAAACTCAAGACTTTCAGGTTAGGGTTAACCTTGGTTAACTCCTAACCTCAACCCTAACCCAGCACGTTCAGGGTTAGGGCTAGGTTAACCCTAACCCTATTTATTTGTTCATCTTTGTCATGTTTGACATAGGATTAAAATCCCTAAATTAGTTAAGGCCATCACCAAACCACTGTAGCTCACTTCCTTAACTATTATACTATGTCTGTACCCAATATGGTGATTTTTTACTGTGGCCTTCAGGAATAATTTAAAAATAAAATCAGCACTTTCAGCATTTATTTCTTCATCTTTGTCAGGTTTGACATAGGATAAAATCCCTAAATTAGTTAAGGCCATCACCAAACCACTGCAGCTCACTTCTGTAGCTATTATACTATGGCTGTACCTCAAATGGAGATTTTTTACTGTGGCATTTAGGAATAATATAAAAATAAATACAGCACTTTCAGCATTTATTTGTTCATCTTTGTCAGGTTTGACACATGATAAAATCCCTAAATTAGTTAAGGCCATCACCAAACCATGGCAAGTCACTTCAGTAGCTATTACACTATGTCTGTACCTCATATGGAATTTTTTTACTGTGGCATTTAGGACTAATTTGCAACAGAAATCAGCACTTATTTGTTCATCTTGGTCATGTTTGACATATGATAAAATCCCTGAATTAGTTAAGGCCATCACCAAACCACTGCAGGTGACGTCAGTACCTATCATACTATGTCTGTACCCGATATGGAGATTTTTTTACTGTGGCATTTAAGAATCATTTTAAAATAAAAACAGCATGTTCACCCTTTATCAGTTCATCTTTGTCAGGTTTGATATAGGATAAAATCCCTAAATTAGTTAAGGCCATCACCAAACCACTGCAGGTCACTTCAGTAGCTATTATACTATGGCTGTGCCTCATATGGAGATTTTTTACTGTTGTATTGAGGAATAAATTAAAAAGTAATTCAGCATTTTCAGCATTTATTTGTTCATCTTTTTCATGTTTGACATAGGATAAAACCCCTAAATTAGTTAAGACCATCGCCGTACCACTGCAGGTCACTTCAGTAGCTAAATTATTAAATTATTCCTAAATGGCACAGTAAAAAATCTCCATATCAGTACAGACATAGTATAATAGCTACTGAAATGATCTGCAGTGGTTTAGTGATGGCCTTAACTAATTTAGGGATTTTATCCTATATCAAATATGACAAAGATGAACAAATAAATGCTGAAAGTGCAGATTTTATTTTTTAAATTAATCCCGAATAGCACAGTAAAAAATCTCCATATGAGGTACAGCCATAGTATAATAGCTATTTAATTCCAAATAATGACACATGTAAACAAGTGAATGCTTCATGTACTGGTTTTATTTTTTATTTTTTTTGCTTAAATGCCACAGTAAAAAATCTCTATATCAGGTACAGTCATAGTATGACAGCTTTTGAAGTGATCTTCTATGGTTTGGTGATGGCCTTATTTCATTTAATGATTTTATTGTATATCAAACATGACCAAGATGAACAAATGAATGCTGAAAGTGCTGATTTTATTTTTAAGCTATTCCTACATGCTACAGTAAAAAAAAATCCGTAGTAGGTATGGAAATAGTATGGTCGCTACTGAAGTAACCTGTGATGGTTTGGTGATGGCTTTGTTTAATTTAAGGACTTTATTCTAGCTCAAAAATGAGACGTGTAAACAGATAAATGCTGAAAGTGCTGCTGTTAAATGTATTCATAAACGGCAGAGTAAATCTTCATATGAGGTCTGTCAGTACAGTGACCTGAAGTGGTGATGGCTTTATTTGAATTAAGAATTTTACCTTTCCAAAAACTGCACATGTACACTGCACATTTTATCTTTCCAAAACTGCACATGTAAAAACACAAATAAACACTGCTTATTTCATTTGTTGTACATTAAGGTCTGGAACTGAATGCAAAATATATGTAATATGCAGTCATTTCAAATTCCAGAGTCCCTCAATTATCCTTAACTATAGTTTTTTCAGGACCGAGCCTGAAAAACAACACTGAGCACAAGGTTTCCCTTAAAGAGCGAATGTCTTCTAATCGACACCGTAAACCTTCTAAAATATGTGCACCCCCTCTTTAAGCGCGGCTGGCTTCACCGCGTTTTTCCGAAGAGCGGCTAGATTCACTGGGTGCTCCGATTTCCTCCCACAGTCCAAAAGCATGCAATATAGGTTAACTGGCGACTCTAAATTGCCTTTGTGTGACTGTGTGTGCCCTCCGAGGTGTTAGCGCCTGCCCAGGGTTGGTCCCCGCCTTGCGCCCGTAGGTTCCTGAGATAGGCTCCGGTCCCCGCGCGACCCCAGCTGGGATTAAGCGGTTCAGATAATGAATGGATGAATGAATGACTGAAAAATAAGCATGAAATAAATTCCATCAAAAACAAATAAGAATGGACAGTGAATTGTAACAGAACTAACGACCCACGTAGGAGGGGACGTTCTCACAACCTTGCGCAACGTTCCCTAAAAGTTCTCTAAAGGTGACGAATGTCCCGAACCTTTACAGAACATTGGAGACGTTCCTAAAACGTCCTCTTTTGGTTATGAAAGTGCTGGTGCTCAATGTTCATTATACGACTTTAGGTTTTTTGGTTACTTTTTGGTCACATAAGAACGTTATAAAAAGGACATTCGGGACGTTAAGAGAACGTTCTCACATGGTCCTCTTTTAGTCATATAATAACATTCGCAATACGTCTTTAGGATTACGTTCTATATTGGTTATTTTATGGTCACATAAGAACGTTATAAAAAAGGACATTCGGGATGTTAACAGAACGTTCTCACATGGTCCTCTTTTAGTCGTATAATAACGTTCGCAATACGACTTTAGGAGAACGTTCTATATTGGTTATTTTATGGTCACATAAGAACGTTATAAAGAGAACATTCGGGACGTTAACAGAACGTTCTCACATGGTCCTCTTTTAGTCATATAATAACGTTCGCAATACGACTTTAGGAGGACGTTCTATATTGGTTATTTTACGGTCACATAAGAACGTTATAAAGAGGACATTCGGGACGTTAACAGAACGTTCTCACATGGTCCTCTTTTAGTCATATAATAGCCTAACGTACGCAATACGACTTTAGGAGGACGTTCTATATTGGTTATTCTATGGTCACATAAGAACGTTATTAAGAGGACATTCGGGACGTTAACAGAACATTCTCACATGGTCCTCTTTTAGTCATATATGTATAATA
>JAVGVS010001197.1:0-2500 GCA_032718565.1 Distichodus sexfasciatus
GATAGATAGATAGATAGATAGATAGATAGATAGATAGATAGATAGATAGATAGATGATCATCTTGTTTCTATAGAGGTTAAATTAAACTTCAATCTGGTCTAGTTTTGACTATTTTCCTACATTTTCACATCGTTCTGTATCAGACTCTATCCTTCACTGCATCTCTCTCTATCTGTTTCTTTTTTTGTTTGAAGTAGTTCAAAGTCTTTTTCTCACTCCGTTCTCCGTGTGGGTTTTGCGTAGACCGACCTGCCGACCGAGGCTATATTTTTCGGGAGCCGGTCTAGGTGAGGTTTTTGTACGTTTGTAAAGGCAGCCAAACAGTCAGCTAAAAAAAGAGAGAGAAAGAAAAGCGCATTGTTGTTGGGCATTCTCGGAAAAACCCCGCGAGCGCTAAGCGTGGCGCTTTTGTGCACAGAAAAAAAACCCTCTTCGACATCTAAAATCCGGCAACGAGAATAAAACTCGAGGCCTCATGCCTCCGGACCTCAGGGAGGAGACCTTTATTTTGTAGCGGGACGGCGGAACTAGCCGAGAGGTGTGAACGGGGCGACCCCCTGGGGGGTCTGGGGTGTTTGGTTAGGGGAGACGCAGCTAGGCTTCGATCACAGATTTACAGCCGTTTCAACAAACAACTTTGTGGCGATTTTTTGCTGAATCAAACGACGTTTGGGCCGAGTCGCACGAGCAGCTTCAGGCGCATTTAGCCACTGAAATAAACATGAGGTGTGTGTTGTGTTTGTGTGAGTCTGTTTGGGAGTGTGTGTTTGTGCATTTTGGTGGATGGTGAGGACCTGGCTGTCCCCATTCGTACCCACAATGTTTTTTAATGGTTTTTGGGGACATTTTGGTGTGTGGGGACCGGTCCCCATAAGGGAAAAAGAGGTGTGTTTGTGCGTGTGTTCATGTTTTTAGAGGGTTGTGAGGCCCTCGCTCTACCCTAAATTAAAGGAACAAAATATTTGTCAATTTTTATGACTTGTGGGGACATGTTAATATATAAGGACGTATGTTTGAGATGTGTGTGTGTGTGTGTTCAGGTATTTTGGTATGTTGTGAGGACCTGGCTTTTCCCAAAAAGATATGGAAAAGTATTTGTCAAGTTTTTACTTTGTGGGGACATTTTGTTATATGAGGACCAGTCCTCATGAGGAAAAATGAGGTGTGTGTTTGTGTGCTTGAAGTGTGTGTGTTTTTGTGTATTTTGCTGAGTTGTGGGGACCTGGCTTTCTCAAGAAAGATGACATGTTCGTTTTTATGGTTGTTGGGAACATTTTGGTATAGCTGTGTGTTTTAGGTGTGTGTGTGTTCAGCCAGACTGTCCCCGGAAGGATTGAAACAAACTATTTCTCAATTTTTATGGTTTGTGGAGACATTTTCGCACATGAGGCCCGGTCCCCATAAGGAAAAATAAGGTGTGTGTGTGTGTGTGTTTGAAATGTGTGTGAATAAATGTTTGTATGAGTGTGTGTCTCCTCGGAGCTCACGGGAAGCCCTAACCTGCCATCGCACGCTCAGCGCCGAAGGCAAGCTCGCGAAGAAAAATACACACACTTTTTTTTTCCTTTCGTATTATTCCTGGGGCCGCTCTCCCCTGCCAGGACCTATTGATTGGAGAAACAATGAGGTTGGAAGCGATGGATGAATCACTTCCCATGTCTCTCCCGGGCCCCCCATCGTTCCCTTTCTCATCTCTCTTCCGTATTTTTCTCCCTTCGCTCGGCATTCTATCCAACCTTTTCTTTGCGCAGGTTATACACAGCGGAGATGAGGTCCAACGAATGAACGAACAAACAAAACAAACTCAGGTTGGGGAGATATCTCAATGGATGATGGACAGAACAGGATTGTCGGGGAGATCTGTCAGAGGATGGAAGAGAAAATACTCAACATTTCGTTCTTTCTCCGTCAGCTCTTGTGTCTAAAACGTCTCTAGACTTCGGCTGGTGTGTCCAGTTGTCTTATTGAGTGTGTGAAGGCTTGGTGTGTTTGTTGCAGCAGCAGTGGTGGTGTGAGTGCGATACCCAGGGTTGGTCCATGCCTTGCACCCATAGTTCCGGGATAGGCTCCGGTCCCCCCGTCGCCCCAGTTGGGATTAAGCGGTTCGGATAATGCATGAATGGACATAGTACGGTCGCTGTGAAATTGACCGTAGCTGTACACAACCACAAAGCAAAGACACCTCAACACGGAGACACAAATCTTTCCATGACTGTTTGTTCAGAGCCGAGAGCCGTCCTTGACACCAAGCACTAGAAGGAACGAGGGATGAGTCAGTGAAGGTCAAGCGGCTCAGCGGTAATGTGGTGACGCGGTAAGGCTGGGTAACGTACGGATGACAGTCGGCGTCTGTTACTCATCAAAGTCACCCTGACCTCCCACCGTCCAGACGTCTGGCCCTGACGACTTCACGTCTCCGTCTCCGACACGTTCCTCCAGACGTTCTCAACGTTCCATCCTAACCTTGGCTCAAACGCGATTAGCTCCTCACCTGACTGG
>JAVGVS010001197.1:7500-29917 GCA_032718565.1 Distichodus sexfasciatus
CATCCCCTCTCTCCTCTGTCCTCAGTCTGTCTTCCCTCGTTCTCCTCTCAGACGCCTTTTCCCGGCTACAAAGAGGAAATCTGTCCTCTTTGAGATGTCATTATGCTGCAAATGAGATCTGAGGGAGACATTAGCGGCATTAGGAAATCAGAGTTTCCCCAGAACGAGGCTGACAGCGACTCCCGACGCGGACCGTCTTTTTATCACGCCTTTTGTTCTACCCAAATCCCGTCCAGGCCTGATTAAAACCGCGTCACGGCCCCCGGGGCCTCGCTGACAAATACGGCCCCTAACGAGCAAGAAAAGTTTGGAAAAGCGATTTGACGGTTCGGCGGAGAAACGACAGAGGGGTCGGAATTGGGGCTCGGAGAAATGGAAACTGTCAGTGGAGGGAGAGGGAGAGAGAGAGAGAGAGAGAGTATGGAAGAGCGACACAGACAAGAGACAGAGGGAGGAAAAAAGAGATAAAGACGGATAAAGAGCGAGAGAGATTTTTCTTTCTTGAGTTTAGTCTCAAGTGAAATTTCTAGTGAAATTGGGATTCCGCTCCATCCCGAAAGTCCCGTCTCGGCGGACGCAAACCCCGACCGTTTCGTACAGGCGTGCCGAGGAAAAAGGTGAGAGGAAAAGGTGTCGCTTTGACCTTTTCCAGAACCCTGGCTGTTTGATCAGGGATGAGAGAAGAAAAAAGACCTTGTCTGTCAGGCGGCGCTCGCTGGAGTTTAGGACTGAGACTTTCCGAGTCTTACGACTCTAAAATGTGCATCTCTGGCAGACCTTTGAAGGACAAAAACATTTGTTATCTTGGCACAGAAAATAAGAAAGAAAAAGAGTCGGATCTCCTTAGCCAGCGCCACGCCTGCTTCATTTAATTGGAAATTTCAGCAACCTTCAGCTTTCTGCGGAGCGCTCGTTGAGAAAACTGGACGACGTCCCTGTTTGTTCTCGTTTATGTTTATTCTGATGCCTTACACACACGTCACACACACATGCACTCAAGTTCTATCTTTAAGAAAGAGACTCAGATGAGACGTTGATGCAGTAAACACAGAGGAGACACAGGCAAGACAAAAAGAGACAGGGACAAGACAGAAGAGACACCGGTCAGAGGAGTCTCTTCTGTGTCTCACTTGTGTCTCATGTTACACAGTATAGAAACTCAAATCAGTACCGTGTGTCTGTGTCATACACACACTCCCCTGGGCCGGGTTCTTGTTAGTTTCTTGGCTAGTGGCGGCGTTTCCACATTCCGGAGAGGTCTATATCGCAGCGGCTGAAGGAGCGGTGGAGGGAAAGCGCGGAGACGTCAGGCGAGATGACGGACGCGCGGAACGCTGTGACGTTTAATAACGTTTTTGATGTATGGGGGTGGCAGCCGCCCGACGGAAAAGTAGACGAGGCGTGGTTGGAAATAGAAGAAGACTGAGGGAGGTGTGAATGAAGGGAGAGAGAGAGAGAGAGAGAGAGAGAAAGAGGAGAAATGGAAATTGAAGCTCCGAAAAGAAGGTGTCAGTGGAGAAGAATGGAGGCAAGACGGGGAAAGAGACAGGAGGAGAGAAGGAAAAGAGAGGTGGAAGTGACAGGGTTTTGAGAAAGGAAGTGGTGAGAGAAGAAGAAGAGAAAGTGAAACGAAAGGAGAGATGGAAGGAGGGGCTACAAAGAGAAAGTGGCCTTTTATAATTGAAGGAGGGATAGAGACACACAGAGAGAGAGAGAGAGAGAGAGAGAGAGAGAGAGAGGCTCCAAAAGAAGTGTTGCACAAGAGGAAAAGATGAAGAAGGAGGGATGAAAGGGAAAGAGAGCAAGAAAGAGAAAGAACAACAGAGAAACACAGAGAGTGAAAGAGAGACAACTGCAGAAAGATATAGAGAAAGAGAAAGAGAGGGAGAGAGAGATGAAGTAGAAGGAGAGGGACAGAGAGAGATGGATAGGAAGAGAAGAAGAAAAAGGTGTGAGAGAGAGAAGGAGGAATGGAGATGGTGGCTATAAACAGGGGATCACTTGGGACGGAAGGAGGGATGAAAGGAGGGCAAGTAATAAATGAGCAATAAAGGAACAGAACAAAAGAATGAGAGAGAGAGGAGACATAGAGAATGAGGGAAGGACAGTTGAAAAGTGAGGCAGCAGAGAGAGGTATAGGAAGAGAAGAAGAAAAAGGGATGGAAGGAGGAGTGGAAGGAGAGATGGAGAAGAATGAGTAATAAAGGGATAGAGAGAGAGAGAGAGTAATGTCCACTTCCATCACACACAGCCTTATATTTGACATTTCAACCCTATAGATGTGCACAGCAACAAGATTTATACACTGTTCACGTGTGTGTGTGTGTGTGGGTGGGGGTCTGTGTGTGTGTGTAGGGGGGTCTGTGTGTGTGTGTGTGTGTGGGGGTCTGTGTATGTGCGTGCGTGTGTATGTGCGTGCGTGTGTGTGTGCGTGTGTGTGTGTGTGCGTGCGTGTGTGTGTGCGTGCGTGTGTGTGTGAGGGTGATCGTGGCAGTGCACACTCTGATACGATGCCCCCAGCGCCCTTTTGTGTCAAACAGCCGTCAGCTGCAGTGTGTGTGTGTCACTCTATTAACCTTCA
The DNA here is from genome assembly GCA_032718565.1 of Distichodus sexfasciatus. Lineage (NCBI taxonomy): Eukaryota > Metazoa > Chordata > Actinopteri > Characiformes > Distichodontidae > Distichodus > Distichodus sexfasciatus. Next base: position 10,082 of record JAVGVS010001197.1, read on the forward strand.
GTCAAATCCATCCGGCACACACACACACACGCACACGCGCACACGCGCACACGCACACACACACACACACACTCCCTGCCTTTCCCAGCATGCCCCAACACCACTACATCTCTCCCACGGCCTCAAGCTAGTCCCACTGATGTGTGAGTGTGTGTGTGTGTGTGTGTGCGCTACTATATAAGTACAAGGATGTGTGTGTGTGTGTATGTGTGTGTGTGTGTATGTGTGTGTATGTGTGTGTGTGTGTGTGTGTGTGTGTGTGTATGTGTGTGTGTGTGTGTGAGATTAAGTTTTGATGGCTGCTACAGTTGGGACTGACTGCAGGGGTCTCTCTCCCCGGCAGTGCTAATGTGATTCTGTAGAGAGTCCTGCTGTTAAATGCTGACCACTTTCTCTCTCTCTCGCTCTCTCTAGTTCTCTCTTTTTCTTTTAGTCACTCACTCATCCTTCATCCCTCATTCTTCATCCCTCATTCTTCTTCTTCTTCTTCTTCTTCTTCTTCTCATTCTTCACTCCTGAAGCTGACAACTTCTTCTTTAACGCCCCGTCTCCATCTCTCCCTCTTTTCCTCACCCTCTCTGTTTCTCATCTTCTTCTACCTTGATCTTTACAAGGAGCTGAGCGTCGTTCTTTATCGCTCCGTTGCTCTTCCCCCTCTTCTACTGTTCCTTTTCCCTCTCTTTCTCTCTGCATTCCTCTTCCTTTCTCTCTCTTTCCATCTTCTTCTATTCTTGTTTTTTTTTTGTTTTTTTTTTAAGAAACTGACCACTGCTTCATTAGATTGTTCCTCCATCTCTCTTACCATCTCATCTCTCCTCTTCTCTTCTCTCTCCGTCAGGAAGCTGATCTGCGTTCCTCTAGTCTAAACCAACAGAGAGGCCGCTGTGTGTGTGTGTAGAGTGTGTTATGTCTCTCCTCCTGCACCTCGAGGGGAAACACTCAGCATTCTGAACTAAAGCATGAGATCTCTGTGCGTGTGGAGACGTGATCACGATTCTGATGCGTCTTAACATCACGCCTTCTCTCTCGCTCTGGCTCAAAGTGAAAGATTTGCCTTGTCGGTTCATATAGATCTTCACGGATCTTCACTATATGATATTCAATATTTAACCGACGTGATGGATGACCTTCGGCCTAAAGTTTTGGGAGGAAAATACTTTTCTTTATTAAAATGCTCTTCATAAAAGATATCAATTTTAAATCTATAGCCAGAGTACATGTGTTGTGTGAAAATGAAGGTGCCGTGTACAGACTTTAACGAATGCTCTTGAGCTTATGCATAAAGAAGCAGAAAAAGACCAAACAGGTCTTTAATTAAGATGTTCAGCGCGTTGGTCGTAAGTTTTGTTATGGAAAAAATGTTTTGGTCATCGTTTTATTTTTCAGAACATATAGTTCAAGCTCCGACTTTATTAGCATCGAATTCAGTGATTAATAAATATTTTTCTCTCTTTTTCTCTTTCATGTGAATGTGTGGACCGATGTCTCAGCTATAGGTGAGTTATTATTATTTATTCATCCATTCAGTCACACACACACACACACACACCCACACATACAGTGTGTGTGTGTGTGTGTTATTATTATTATTATTATTATTATTATTATTATTATTATTATTAAATCGCAAGAAATAAACAGATTATAGCAAGTTAATAAGGAAAATAAGGTCATTATTATTATTATTATTATTATTATTATTATTATTTCTTGCTATAAAATTTTGCAGGAACTTTAACTTTTAATATAAAGTTAATAAACAAATGGACGCAGCAAAAATGGCAAACATATACACAACTATATAATAATAATAATAATAATAATAATAATAATAATAATAATAATCACTATATCATCATAGTAAAAATCATTACTATTAAAATTAAAATTTACACACACACACAGACACACACACACCCCGTTTCTGGCTGGAGGTTCAGTGTGTGGACAGCGTCATTTTGCACGTTGGCGAGTGGCGGCGCAGGTCCGGGTTAAGCTGCACTAATTGGAGGCAGCACTGGTCGTCATGACGCCCCGCTGTCAGCATCGCTGTGGTCGCCAGGGGCCGTAACCGAGGTGGAGAGCGGTCAGTGTGAGCTGTGACATTTTAATTACTAGGGGGTCCCTGCTGGAGCCGGCCGGCCAGGTGAGTGGCTGCGTGTTGGAGTGTGTGTGTGAGTGTGTGTTGGAGTGGCTGTGTGTGAGTGTGTGTTGGAGTGGCTGTGTGTGTGTGTGTGTGTGGATAGAGAACATGCCCTGTGTGACCCTGAGTGACCTGCTGTGTGTTACAATAACACACTTCATATGCTGAAATCAAAATATTCTTTTTTGTCTTCTATCCATTCCCTTCCTCTCCTCTCTTCACTCTTTCTCTCTCTTTTTTCAACTCTTCTTTCATTTTCTCTTTCTCTTCTCCTCTCCTCTCCTCTCCTCTCTCCATCCACTCCTCTCCTCATCCTTTTTTCTTCTCTCTTTCGCTCTCTATCTTCTACCTGTCATTCTCTTTTCCTTTCTTCTTTCTCTTCTCTACCTTCTTCTCCTCTCTTTTCTTCTCCTCTACCCATCCACTCTTCTCTTCATCTTTTCCTTTCCTCTTCTCTCTTCTCCCCAGCCTCTTTCTCATTTCACCTTCCTGTTCTCCAGCTCCTTTCCTCTCTTCTTTCTCCTCAAACGCTCTCCTCCTTTCCTCTTTCTCATTTTGCTCCTTTTCCATTCCTTTCCTCCGCTCAGCCTCTCCTGTCTTTACCTTTTCTCCCTCTCTTTTCTTGTCCTCTTTTCTACTTAGCCTCTTCCTCTTCTCCCGCTTTTCCCTCCGCCTCTCCTCTGCTCTCCGTTCTGAGCTGATATCACTTTGGACTGTTTAACGGCGGTAATATTAGCTTCGATTTCGCAGCTGATTTTTGTGATTGCCGCAATCGATTCGGCCGTCATAACTCGAAGGTAATAATGGAATTTGCTCTCACCCATTGAGAACTTCATCATCCTTTAGACAGTTTGGGCAGACATTTATTTGTTCAGAAAAGCGAGAAATTCATTCACTCTCACTTATGAACACCTTAGAAGGCAGAGTTTGTTTTCATAAAATGCGGCAAAGTCTTTCAAACAGCGTCTGATACGTAAATGCCAATGTAGTCGAAAAACTTAGTAAAGACATTTAGTACTTACACATATAAAGAGTAAATGTTTATTCCCTCTCTAATATTAAATGTGCGGTTAAATGTAATGTCAAATATTTAATAGATTTTATTAATGGATTAATGACATTACAACGACGTCTGTATCAAATATGCACAGTGACTCAAGGAAAACAAGAAAATCTAAATCATTTGTGAAACTTCAGGGTGTGTTAAGATGAAACTCTGAGTTCTGTGTCGCTCGGCTCCACTCTCGTGCAGCGACACGATGCCCTTTTTAGGTTTTCTGTTTGTGACTCCAAAGCTGTCAGGAGTTTAGACGCATTACCACAGGAAGCCGTGCCAGCGGTGGAGGCGGGGGAGGGAGGAAAGATTATTGCAAAAGCTGCTGGCAACGAGCGCCCGAGAAAAAGGTCCCACTCAGCGGGCCGAGACTGGTGTCCCTAACCGTTACTGACCTTTAAATGTAAGCACACTGGATCTGTTTGGGCTAGAAGTGAAACAATGTGTGAGTAGATCCCTGGGGTGGCTCCAATCCAACTTTCTACCTGATTTTACCCCAGTCTTGCCCAAGCTGAGCATCTCGGGCGTCTTTCGGCTAAACATTGGGCAAGTTGATACTCGGTCATAGCTCCATGGATCCAACTTTCTACCTGATACATCCATCTACTGCTGACACTGTGCCAGAGATGCTCTGCTCTTTCTTACACAGACTGTACCTCACCCAAGTCTTGCCCAAGCTGAGCTTCTAAAGTGTCTTTGGGCCAAATATTGGGCGGCAAAATATTGGTGTGAAAGCATTGGGTAGCAAACATCGGGTCAGTAAAACATTGGGTGAGTCTCGGATCCATGTTCCTACCTGATGCTGCTGCAGTGTCCAAGATGGTCATCTCTTTCTTACACAGACTCTACCTCACCTGAGTCTTGCCCAAGCTGAGCTTCTAAGGCATCTTTCGGCCAACTACCGGGCAGCAAAACATTGGGCAAGTCAATATCCGGCTTGACTCAGATCCATCTTTCTACCCATTGGGCACGAGGTGCCGAGATGTCTGCTACTCTTTCTTCACAGCCTCTCACCCTCACCTCCAGCGGATTTATTGCCCAAGCTGATCTTCTTGGAGGCATGTTGCAATAAATATTGGGTGGCAAGACATTGGGCAAGTCAATGTTCTAGCATGGCTCAGGCCTCGCCTTCTACCTAATACATCCATATACCTGAAGGCATTCCTTCTCTGTCTCCGCTGGCATTGTGCCTCAGATGCTAAGCTCTTTCTTAAACAGCCTCTACCTCACCCGAAGTCTTGCCCGAACTGAGCGTCTCGGTTGTCTTTCACCCAAATAATGGGCAGCAAGACTTTAACAGAGTTGATGCCCCAGTGTGGCTCAGATCTTTGTTTCTACCTGATGAATCAGTCTTCTGCTGACACTGTGGGTGCTGTACCACTGGCTGCATGTTAATGAAGATTAGAACAACATTTATTCGGAGGGTTAATATTGATTGCTAAAGGCAGCGGCTGAGTGAACCCTAATTGGTTCGTCCAAAATAAAAGGATTCTGTAAGATCTTGACAGTCTTTTTGAACACTTCCAAAAACATTCTTAAGCAGAGCACGTGCTGCCGTCTGGCTTCGTCCCGGCTCGTAACAGTCCAGACCTGCAGATGAGAGATAAAACTCAGGCCTCAGGGTGACGTCCAAAAGTCATCCCAGAATCCCTCCATCTCTCTCTCTTTCTTTATCTCCGTCTCAATCGTGGGACAGGCACAACTCCCCGCCGCCGCCGAGGCCTCTGGAAGCTCGTCTGTTTTGGACTCCCCCCCTTTCCCTCACTTTCTTCCTGCCTCTTGAACTTTTGGGAGCTGGGAACGCGCCTCGAGCACGGTCCTCCCCCTCTGACTTGCAGCGTTTCTCCGTACTAATGGGGTGCTGCTTGCATCGCTGTCATTCGGGTACCGCGCACTCAGGCATGCAAAGATGAGCGGACGTGTTGATGGAATTCTCTTACTAAACTCTGCACTCATATATAAATATGCTGGCACTAGGGAAGAACAATATGTAGACAGGAGCTATACACATTGATACTTAGCGTCCACAATGATAAAGTTTCTGGCCACATTCTTGTAAAAGCTGAATGTTAAACAACCTGAACACAATGTAATTATGTGATCTCATGTTTCATGGAAGCTTGCGGTCAGAATTGTCTTTATCCATCTCCTAATTGTTCTCACTTTGACACGGGAAAATAATGCTGGCAATTAGAGTTAAAAATACACATAGAATTCCACTCTGAAGACGCGCAGTATGAATGCTGTTTCGTCCGATGCTCACTAATGTTGCTTGTGAACCCTTTTTGTGATGCAACATCCATATTTTACACCACCGTTCCGACACGAACCGGCAAGAATTAACGAGCCACCCTCCCGGTGAGGCGTGAAGAAAAGAAAAGAGAGGAACATAAAGAGAAAGATGAACGTAGCAGACCTTCTGTGTATGAGCTATTTTTGTTCATAAACCTGAGCGTTTAATATTTCCAGAGAAAGCTTTTACGGTGAGTTAACAAAAGCGTCTTCGTCTCCACGCTCGGCGCCCCGCTACAGTTTCTTTGTCAGAGAGCCTTTAATTTAGGTGTTTATTTCGTTTTTGCCTACTGTTTCTTCTTTCCTTTTTTTTCTCAGAGAAAAGGCCAGTTCGGATGCGTTTTGGCTTTTGATAAAGGTAACTAACAAAAGCGGGTTGTGCACTCCTGCCGTTTTAGCGTCCCACTAGCACGGCTAAGATCAAGTTCCAGTAAGACCTGAAAATAGCTGGCCATTTTCATTCCTGTGTTCCTGAAACTGCAGCGATTCCCTGCAACGATTTTTTAATGAACCAATAAATGCAACCTTTGCCGGAGGGAAGAGTTTGAGAGAGTTTGTGTCCATGGTGAGGATCGGCCTCAATCTTTCTTGCCATCTTGAGTAAAAGTGAGTGATTACTTGTTATTTTTAACACACAACAGCACTGCACCCTGGCGTGACAAATGGGCTCTGCATCCGACCCATCTGTGAAGGATGGGTGGGCAGCTGACATAGAGCAGCCAGCAGTGCTTGGGGATGGTACCTTTACTCATAAAAGTACCTCAGTGGTACCCTATATACCCTTCGATCATGCTACCCTTTCTGCTACATGACTTGACGCAAAGGAAAAGAATCTAGAGGTTCATGTGGTGTGGCAAAGTGACTAGGATTCTCAACTCTGGACCAAGAGGTCATGGGTTCAAATCATACCTCCATCACTACCATCTTTGAGGGAATCCCTGTGAATCATCTAGGTCCTGTAGAGAAGATGTCTGACAGAAGGTTGCCAATTTGAGTCCGTAAAGGTACCACTGAGGTACTCATGGGCAAGCTTCTGTCTAACTACTACTCCCTAGGATGCTCCCATGTCAGGTCCACTGCTCACAGCCACAAATTGGTCAAATGCAGTGGTCACATTTTGTTGTGGTGCAGCTGTGCTGTGTTATGTTCATAATGACAAATGGTTGGGGCATTTGGTAGCATAATAGTTGGGGTGTTAAGCCCCATGATGGGAAGGTCTGGTTAGGAATCGATCTGGTAAAGTACCACGGTGCTCAGGGGTAAGGTGCCATCCCAGCCACTGCTCCCGGTGCTGGTCATGTCAGCTGCCAACTGCTCCTTCACGGATGAGTCAGATGCAGAGGTCACATTTCACATCGTGATAATGTTTTCTTCTCCGTCTCTCTCTCTCTCTCTGGGATGTCTGTAGCGGGATGATGTTCGACGCCACGCAGCTGCACTCCTTCTTTTATTCCTCTCTAGCGGCGCTGTAAGAGCGTGAAATATCTGAGCTCCGCCGTTTCAGTCGCTTCCCCTTTTCTCCTCTTTTATGTCCCTTTTCCCTGGCGCTTGAGCGGCATTTATTGATTAGGAAAGCGAATCTGCGTTTTTTCTGACGGCGCTTTGAAATACAAATTGGGATTTGATGGAGAGGCGTCGGCGAGGCGACCGTAGCGCCGCGTCTCGCCGCCACTTTGCATCATGTCACTTTTAGTGGCGAGGGTAAAACGGGCCGTTGGTAATTTGTGAAAGTCGGTCCCCATATTCGCGTTTGAGTTAACCCTAATGAGGCAGCTCCGACGGAGTGCGTGAATTTTAACTTGGAGTGGGAATAACTCACATGCATGAGACACATATCGATGAAATCTAGAGGACACGATGTGACTGTCTAAGTCGTTTTTGTGAGATTTCCATATATATTTGCCATGGTAATAAGCTATAGTTGATGTTGGAAATATAATACTGTGGCAGAAACTTTAACATACACATAAACCTGACCTGAAAAATAATATTTATAAAACGTGCAGAAAGCCAACAAACTATACATATATATATGTGTGTGTATATATATATATATATATATATATATATATATATATATATATATATATATATATATATATATATTAGACTATAGAGAACAGAGAGATAAGAGTGAGATACACAGAAAAGAAAAGAGAGAGGGAAAGTGAAAGGAAAAGAGTGAGATAGAAGAATAGATAGACAGATAGACAGATGAAGCGAGTGTGTCTACCTTTTATTTCTTACTGTCCCCATCCTCTCAAGTTCTCTATTTCTCCATCACCATCCTTTTTTATTCACGTTATTTATTTTACACTCTGCCACCATTCCCCGAGTCACACACACAAACACACACACACACAGACATGTCTAAACACAGAATTCAATAATCTCACCTTTCCAACCTCTCATATGCACTTACGAGTAGGAGGAGGAAAGAGGAGGAGGTAGACGGAGGAGGATGAGGAGGGCAGCGCAGTGTGAGGATAATAAGCTGTCCGTCTGCTGTAAGACAGATTTATTCTGTATCCGTCCGAATAGACGTGTGGCTCTGGGAGTGTGTCCTAATCGTCTTTCTTTCCCCCCATCACTCACACCTCTATGATGGAAACTCTTCTCGCTGCAGGGCAGCTGTAGCCGCGCCACGCGGACAGCTCCCTAGCAATGGAGAGAAGGGGTCCGGCGTAGGTCAGCTCCGGAAAATAACAAAAATGATAAAAAATAGTAACAAAAAAAACCAATGTCCTGGTTTTAACTTGACTTCTCAGTCTCTTCAGGTTTACTTTTCATATAAACATGTTTCTAAGACTCCCCACTAGACTTCCTCTTTAAGCCCTTCTCTAATTACCCCAAGGCTTTCTCGTCATGTCGCTTCATCATCCTCCACTAAAGACAAACTCATCTGATGCTTACAATACTAAACCACAATCGACCTCCTGACCTCCACCCTTTTCACCTCGATAGTGTAGCGCTAAAAGCAGTCATTCGTTAGCTGAGCTCGACCTTTGTGAAAACCTTGAGCCGCGTGCGGACGTGTTTAGCAGTCGAGGCATCTGTAAAGACGACTTTGACAGACGCAATGCTCCGCTACAGCCATCTCTCTGCCTCTGCCTCTGCGTAGCATCACGCCGCACTAATGCCGCGCTAATGCTACAAAGCGGCGACGCGTCGAAGGAAACAAACAGCGTGTTTGCGCGTGAAATATGGAAATCCCTGTGACCGGTCTGTGAGGAGATAAACAAGGAGGAGATCAGGGTTAGAGGCGAGCGATGGCGACGTGTGTGTGTGTGTGTGTTTGTGTGTTTTACATCCCAGTAACAGCAGCACTGCTGATTATACCTAGCGCTGAGCTGCTCCTCAGAAATCAGGGCTAAGTGGAGGATTCATCAGCAGCCCGGCGGGACGACGACAGCTCTATCCTTCTCTCTCCTTATTTTTCTTTCTTTCTTTTCTTTTATTTCTCTCACTTCTCGCTCTCTCACACTTTCTTTTCCTCCCTCTCTCACAAATTTTTCTTTTTTTCTATTTCTTTATTTCTCTCACCTCACTCTCTCTCTTTCTTTCTTTTGTCTGTCTGTCTGTGTCTCAGTCTGTCTCTCTACCTTTCCCTCTTTCCAGTTTGTCTTTTTCTCAATTTTTTTCTTTCACTTACTTTTTTACTCTCTTTTTCGCTCTCTCAAATTTTCTCTTTCTTTTCTTTCTCTACATCTCTCTCTCTCAAGTTTTCTTTCTTTCTTTCTTTCTTTCTTTCTTTCTTTCAGCTTTTCTATCTGTTTCTCTCTCCTTCTCTCTCTCTCATTCCCTCCATCTCTCTCTCTCAAATTTTCTTTCTGTTCCTATATCTGTTTCTCTCTTACACACTCTCTATTTCTCTTTCTTTCTTTCTTTCTTTCTTTCAGTCTGTCTGCCTCAGTCTCTCTCTCTCTCTCTCTCTCTCTCCCTCTCCCTCTCTCTCTCTCACTCTCTTTCTCTCTCTCTCTCTGATTGGAACCAATCTTTGCCTGGCAACGGAAGCCGAATTCCGAATGGCGATGAAAGACGAGTGTTTTAATTATGAGGAATCTTACCATCTCCATGCCAATGTGTGTGTGTGTGTGTTTTGAGGTGACATGGACAAACCTGATTTGTCAGCTGTTTTGTGGCTTTGTGAGGACATTTTTGAGGGATTTCAAACATTTAGCTGACGCTCCTCTCCAGTGCTCACCATTTTGTCATGAATTTGCAAGACATCGGCTAGTCGTAGAATCGTGTCGGGGAGATGGCAGTTAGTAGTGTAATGGTTAGGGCATTCACCCTCATGATTAGAAGGTCACCAGTTCAAATCCTGGACCCGGGAAAGGTACCACTGGGGGTACCCATAAACAAGTTACCATCTCCAAGCACTGCTCCCTGAGCACTTTCATGAGAAAGTGTCCGACTTCCTGTCCCATAAGTTTCAACATCAGATGGCTAATCTTTGTTGGCGTAGAACACTCCAGAACCTTCTCCAAACCCACTTAACCCGGCCAGGACCTCATAGAAGCTGAAGTTTTGGAGTCCTGAACCAAATTCAAGTTATGTTGGAATAAACACCAGATTAGGACTGATAATTGGTTTCTGCTGATTAAGGGAACAGGGAAAAAGTAAATTCCATCAGGATTTGAACTCAAAATAATTTTGGCGGCAAATGCGTCTTTCGAACGAGCTTTGTCCTAGAGAAAAAGGTTTGATTTTTAATATTTGTGAGTTCATTTTTATATTTATTATTGGTTTCTCAAGGCTTTCTTATTCATTTATTTGTCTTTTCTACCCTTTCTTCTTCTTTTATGTCTCTGCTCATCAGCCGTGAGCAGTGTTTTTGGACTCCTCGCAAGAATCGACCCGAAATATCAAAGAAATCGAGAGACCATACTGCAGCTACGCCTCGTCTTCCTGTGTGGAAGAACAGAGTCTCGTAGCCTTCGGTGCTCTGTGAAGATGTTTAACACCCAGTCAGAGTTGACTTTTGTTCAGGAAGAAAAAAGAAATTTGAACATGACACGCTGAGATAAACATAGCTGCAGAACGGGATTGGAGAGAGTGGGTGCGTGTCAAGGCCATATGGCATTACTACATATCGTTATTGTCCTCTTGTGACAGTTTGTCCTCGTTTTGTTGTCAGCGCAACGTACAACGTGGTTTTGCAGTGAGCTGTAAGCTAGAGAAAAACTACATCCACACTATTTCATCCAGTAATACTTTAGATTTGTGCTGTACGATACTCTTTAAAAAGTCTGAAGCCTGATGTTAAAACTAACATTTTTAAAAACAATAAAAACATGTCCGTCGCAATGAGGTTTCAACACAACATTTCAATGTGATAAAGTGTTAGAATTACGGATCGGTTTTTGACTTCCCAAAAGAGGCTACTTTTTTACTTATCAGTATTTTAAAATGTTGTAGCTTTAAAACTAACTACTTTTAAAAATGCTGCTTGCTTTTTAAAACTATTTTCGTTTAAAATGATTTGGCTTTAATGCTGGCTAAGTTTTAATAATGCTATAGCTTTAAAGGCTAGCCCAAATGCTTTAACAAATGCATTACATTTTGAAAGTAACACTGATTATATATTATCTTTCATGAGTAATGGTCAACCAGAACCTTTAATTAGAGCACATATTGGGAAACTTCCAACTGTGTACAAACTTCCAACTGGTTTACCATGATTCCTCGTCATAATGAATTCCAGGCCAGGGATCACTGTCCCATAGCTTTAAGGCTAGCTACTTTTAAAAATGTTGTAACTGTACAACTAACTACTTTTGGAAATGTAGCTTTAAAACTAGCTATGTTAAAAAATGCTGTAGCTTATAAACCATCTACTTCAATCTACTATATATAGTAACCATACTTTTTCTAGTTCCACAGCAATAGCAAACCACTTGAAGCAATCTTTTTTTTAGTGCTTCATCAGACCATGCTGCTAATTTGCCACGTGGGCACCTTTAAAGCACCTCTTCACCCAAGGACCGCGGTGACTCAGCGCATATATATTGAAGCTAATTGGGACCGTTAGTGTGCTCGTTAGCTTCTGCGCAACTTGCATGTCGAGCTTTAATCAATCAGAAACGCCTTTGCAAAGTCTCTCGCCAGACCACAAATCGTAGCCATTTTTTACCCTTTCTTTTTTTTTTTTTCCTGCTGATTGCTCTCTTCGCAAGATTTCCACATTCCTGCAGTTGAACATGACATCTTGTTAACTTCAGATTTTCTTCTTCTTTTTAATACATATTAAAACAAGCCGTCAGCAGTTTTCGGCACGAGCGCTCACCTCTCCTGCCACGGAAATGATTCTCTGAGGCTTTTTAACTCTCAACACTTTGATCTGAGTTGAAATTGAATATTTTGTTTGAACAGCGGGAATCGGAGTTCCCACTTGTTGAACTCTTTTTGTCGCCAGAGGTTTATCAGGTGGCTTTGGTGGTGATTATTTGTGATTGTGAACACAACACAGCACCACAATTTGAAATGTGACCTCTACATTTGACCCATCATTGAAGGAGCAGCGGGCAGTGCTTGGGGATGGTACCTTGCTCATGAGTACCCCAGGATTTGACTTGGCGATATTCCGATCATAGGGCGAACACACTAACCAAAATGCTACAGGGGCAGTTGGTGGGGTAACAGTAGGGTGTTCGCCCCATAATCAGAATGTCGTAGGTTTGAATCCAGAAGTACCACAGAAGTACTCTGCTGAGCAGGAATGCGACCCAAGAACTGCTCCCGGGTGCTGCCTTCATAGATGGGTCAAATGTAAGGAGTCTGTTAATTAATATGAGAGGCACTAATGAAAATACCATGCTGTGTTCACAGTGACAAATAATCAGTCACTAATTAACATAAGGTGTGATTGTGAGTGTAATGACTGCCCGGAAAAAGGTTTGTTTGCCACCTTATTTTAACTCCCAGAATAGGCTCCAGTTCCGCATCACAATAGGAATTAAAGCGTTTCAAACGTGAATGAATAGATGTCAGTTTTCCTTTTACCTTTTAATGCTTCAAGCGCTCGAAGCAAAACTTTACTTTTATATTTTTTAAACATACAGAAATAGCATCAATAAACGTGTGAATCCGCTCTGACATGACGCCGCTCTGTTTCTTATGAAGCCTCAGAGCGGTTTGGTGTGTGATGTGATGAGATACATGGGCGGAAGCATCAATAAAATGTGGAATAAGAGATAATATTTGACGTCTTTATGAATATCCTCCCTCTTCAATTTTTCCTGCTAGTTCAAAGCCGATGGGTAACATAAAGAAAGGCGAATCCCGCCCCCTCAATATAACACCACCACCACCACCCCCACCCCGAGGCCAAAAATCTGCCGCCGTTTGTCATTTTTACAACTCATCATCGTGCCCGATCCATCTTGATTTTTGCCACTGCAGGCGTAAACGTTTCCATGTTTATTCCTCTGAGGAGACAAATCTTCATTACGGCAATCCTGACGAGCTCCAACCTCGTTTGCGTTTTTTGTGGGGGACGAGAAATGAGTTTGTACATTTAGATCAGATTAGAAAAATTTCCAGGCACAGCCCCTAATATTTTCACACGCTTTGTACGATGCTTTTATTCGACTATTAGACTCTCAAAACCAGCTGAGCCTTGGGGCCCATTTGCGTCTCGGCTGAATTCCAAAGGAAGACATAGTTCTCTAAAAAACAGTAATTTTCAACAATTAATCTTATGATTCTCCATATGTCAAAACTGCACATTTGAGATTCTCCCTTAAATCCATTTTTCTTGGAGCTGCACTTTTAGGCATCCTTGAATGAATGAATGAATTTATGCTTTTCTTGACGTGAAAAGAGTCCTTTCAAAGTTCAAATTTTTCATTCATTGGCCATACTTTAAAAATCCGCTTACGCAATTTTCACGAAGATTCTACGTTCAATGCTGAAGACTACTCTTACGAAAATTTTAGCAGAGGTGTTTGTGCCAAATATTAGATTTACCTTTGAATATTATGCTCTTTAACTTTAAACGTTATTGCCATTCTTAAGAAGAAATTTGTTCTCAAAATCCATTCTAGCAGTTTTGTCACCCGAAGGTCGTGACGTTCAGTGATAGGATTTGACGCAGAAGAAGGTAATTGCTCCCATCTCCATCTGTCGCTGAAGTTTTTGGGAACATGTAAATTATGTCGTTTAGTTTTCCAATAAAGCAGCGATTCATGGTAGATTTTTTGAGTTTCCTCAGCCTTCGGAAAGTTAACGTCTCATGCTCTTTTGATACATTTCGAAAGCGCCTCGCCTCTGATGTGGCTCACATTTACATCCTCCTGTACATTGTCGGCTCAGCCGTGCCTTGTTCTATAAATCTCCCGCAATTTTCGTTTTAATCAGTCCCTAAAGGGGCCTGTAATAGCCGTCCATTTTTCTGCGAGTCTTTCATCAAGCGCGTTCCCACCACCTTGACTGTAACGATGGCCGGTGACGCGCCATGTTTCAGCTTTGTCGAGTCGATGAAGATGAGAGCAATTACCTTGGCGCTTTGGAAGCGGTCCTGTCAGCGCCGGTGCGGATTCGGCAAAGTGGATCTCCGTCTTGTTTGGGAGCTTTCAGAGAAACCAGGTTTAATTTAGCATGTCCTGTATACTGCGTTAAAGGAGACGTGATATTCTTTGAAGAATTCGCCTGGTGGACTTGGTCCCCAAAATGTTTTTGTTATTCTGTTTCACTGTTCTTATTAATAATCAGTTAGAACATAATGGAAAAATGGCTAATAATGTTAATTCAAAACGCAATAATAATAATAATAATAATAATAATAATAATAATAATAATAATAATAACAATAGAAGAAGAAGAATAAGAATAAGAATAATAAATATTATTATTTATTAACAAAATCATTTACATTTTAAATATTATTATTATTATTATTATTAGTAATATTAATATCGACAATAGATATAACAATATGTGACAATATAAAAATCAAATAAAATAAAACATACTCTAAAATTCAAAACAGTGTTTTCACTCTAGATCAACCTATTTTGGTTAACATTAATCAAATTTTTGTTTCTTTTTAATTTATACACCTGCTACAGATACTGTAACTAATAAAACTGCAACTGTTTGGGCCCCGGGCAAGTAGCATAATGTTGATGAACGCTGGTTGTAGGGCCTCCTCTACTGAACCGCCAACATTAGGGTCTAGACTCGCTTTATTCTCATGATGAGATCTGTGTGAATTTGCTTCCCAAGTCTGAAATGTCACCCACCTTTCAGCTGAACGCCCTGTGATGGGAAGATGAGATTGGAAATGTGTGTTTTTTATGGGAAGATGAGATTGGAAGTGCACTCGTTTTTGGCGACCCGCCTATAATCAGTTCGGACTCTGAACCGAAAGTTCATCGTGATCATAACTGACCCCAAACTCATTACGAATTACACATTCATGAGTCCCAAATGGACTGCTGGAGACTCAGAGATGGACATAACGGTCAGTCGTTTTTCTTGCTGGCCGTGTGTGTGTGTGTGTGTGTGTGTGTGTGTAGTGTAGTGTATTGCTGGGCTTAAAGTGCCTTCTGAAAGAAAAGCTGAGATTTGTCAGGTTTTTGTGGTTTGGCCACACACCAAACTTTTAGGACCAGTTTGAACTGGTCTGATCTGGTCTAAACAAGTTTAATCAGGTTTGAACTGTTAGGACCAGTTTGAATCAGTCAGAGCTGATCCAATCTGGTTTAATCAGGTTTGAATGGTTGCGCCTGTTTGAACCAGTCTGATCTGATTTTAAAGGGATTAGTTTGGCCCAGTCTAATCTGACCTGAACCAGTTTAATCAGGTCTGAACTGTTTGGACCTGTTTGAATCAGTCTAATCTGATCCAGACTGGTTTAATCATGTTTGAATTGTTTGAAGCAGTTTTAACCAGTCCAATCTGATCTGATCCCATTTAATCTGATCTGAACCAGTCTGATCTTAGCTGAACCAGTGTCGTCAGGTTGGAACTGTTAGGACCAGTTCAAACCTGTCTGATCTTACCTGAACCAGTTTAATCAGGCTTGAACTGTTAGGACCAGTGTAAACCAGTCTGATCTTACCTGAACCAGTTTAATCAGGTTTGACTGTATGAAGCAGTCTGACCTTATATATCAAACAGTTAAATTTTTATTATGAATGTTATTTAGCTACAGTATTCATTACTTGTATATTGTTTCTCAGATAAAATAACCATGTAAACCTGTGCATCCGAGTGTGTTTAGTTGCACAAATTTTACTCCATGGTGGTGGTTAACTTTATTCCAAACTCCTATTTTCATCGTTCTGCACCATGCAGGCAACAAACAAACTCCTGATTTCACCTCATCAACAGCTTTTATTACACACACTGATACTTTTAGCCCCCCGCTTGCTAGAAAAGAATTAAATAATAGCAAAGAAACAAACAAAATTAAGTCTTATCTGACCTGAAACGACATGAACGCAACCTTGCGGTCTGAGGCTCCGCTGATGAATCGAGATCCAATTAGAGATTGAGCTGTAGATAATTAGCCGCGTCAATCACCTCAGAGCGTCGCCCCGGTGATGGATTACGACAGATTTTTTTCCATCTCGTTATTTCGTAAATTTACCCTCTCGATTAGCATTCGACTCGCCAAATAAAAGTGGTCCAGTCATCATCAACTACAATGCAAATTAACTGACATATCATTTGTTGAATATCAGGAACAGATGTGCAACCGTGATTAGAATACGGTTAGAAAACTTTGGCATACTGGGTTTTCTTCTACAGTTCTGTAATTTTATATAATTTTACTGCAAATGTAAATCAATATCAGAATGAACTTGCACTTCTCACATTCTTGAGGTCCTTTTTGATCTCCTTTAAATTGCCGGCAAAATTTATGAAGGCTTTTAAAGGAGCGGTGAAACATCTTCGAGAAGCTAAAATATGTCCAGTTGCCTTCGATTCAAGCGTCCTAGACTGATATAAATACATTTAGCATGTTGGTTAAATCATGCCATTTGCCCATAGTGCTATCAAGCAGCATTGAGAATGAGTTTTGTTCAATTATGCAGCAAAGTTCACATACCATAATTGTAAAGATTAAAAGTGCAATGGACTGGAATAAAGTATTCAACTCTTTGATTTCTGTCAGGCTTGTAAATTTTTTACTTAGCCACTAGCAACCTGCGACTTAAACCAGAAACGTGGTGCATTCAGTATGGGAAATTTTTCAAAATTTTAAGTTTAATTTAGCATATTACAGGAATTCTAATTTGGGGGGTATTCGTGCCCTTTATGTACAAGAGCTTTAAATCCATCAATCCATAGATACACCCATCCATCATGTTTTCCTCACCAACTAGGAAAAATCTGCTTTATAAACACATAAAAACACACTGACACTGATTCTTCTATTACCACAGGAGCATTTATTTCCCACAGAGAGCTAAAACACACACACACACACACACACACAATCTCACACACACGCACATAATCAAGCCCTATCAATCCTTCCTCGTCTCGTTCCTTTCATCGGCTCCCTGTGTTTTGAGCCCCTTAAATGTGAAGTGGCGCTCAGGAGTCGGTGTGAGCTAATCTCTCTCCTGCTGCCCAACGCTGACTAGCACCTCTGGCCTCCTTTATTTATTTATTTGTTAATTTGCTTCCTCGCTTCCCTCTGTGCCCTCGCGTTTACAGCCTTTCAAATAAAATCCCAAACTGTCGTCCACTCTGTTATCTGGTGTTATTTTTCTCAGCGGTGAGCGGCGGAGTCCTAGCAGACCTGTGCTAATCCACACCCCGCGGCTAGAGTAAACACGGAACGTGGGACAGATAGATTAGCGCCGCGGAGGCAGGCAAGGCCTAATTGAGTTCTGGCCCTGTTAGGTCGTCGCTGGCGGGCAGATCAATTGCAGCTCCGGACGCTTATTTGAGCCTCTTCATCCAGAGCATCTTTAATGCATTTCGCTTCAAGGTGCACTTCAGCCAAAAGATGACCACCTTTTACACAAAGCTAATGGGTAACAGCTGCTTCACTTCAGTGTTTATTCTTAGCATCGTTTGGACAGGTGGGCAGAAACTTGTGATTGTCAGAATTCTTCCACTGGTGCATTCAGAATTTATTTCATTAATTTTTCATCCATCCATCCATCTATCAATCTGTCCATTGACCCAGCCATCCATTCAGCAAACCATTCATCCATCAATCTATCCACCCATTCATCTGGCAATCTGTCAATCTAGCCATCTATCCATCCACTCATTCAGCCATTCATGTCTCTATTCATCCTGCCATTCATTCATCTAGCCATCCATCCATCTATCAGTCTATCCATTCATTTAGCCAAATAGCCTTTTATCCATCCATCCATCCATCTATCTATTTATCCATTCAACCATCAATCCATCCATCCCTGTAGGCATCCATCCATTCCTCCAGTGAGCCATTCATCAATTCAATTAGTGAACCATCCATCCATCAATCAATCCATCGATCCATTCATTCAGCAAACCATTCATCCATCTATCCATCCATTCATCATGGATGGACAGGTTGGATGGAAGGATGGATGGATGAATGGATGATGCACAGATACATAATCACAAATATGTTCCTGATTTTCCTGGTTTGGCCAACAAAAAATTGATGGATGGATGGTGGATAGATAGATGGCTAGAGGGATGGATAGATAGATAGATTTTGTGTTTGGAGAGCAACAGTGAATAGTTCAATGAGTAAATGTTTGACAGGGTTGGTGTAGCAGTAGTAGTACTTACATATGGTCACTATAGGTGTCAGTAGAAAGACCTCGCAAAGATAGCAAGGGGTGTGTGTGTGTGTGTTTGTGTGTGCGTATGTGTGAAAAGCTTATTGGTTTCCCGAGGGTCCTCACATTGCCATTCTAATATTAATTTCCGTTCTAATTTCGTTAGTGGCTGGACGAGTTAGACAAATATGGTGCAGTAAACAAATTATATTGGAGCCAAACAAAAGCAGTGCAGAGAGTCGTGACACACACACACACCCCCATACACACATACACTCATACACACACACACACTCCACCACCCATCATCCCTGCACGCCCCAGCACACACTGTCAGCACTAAAGTGACCTGTTCCCTGTAGGAGACTGAATCCAGTGAAAGTGCAAAGCCACTTTCAGAGTTTCTTTCTTCAACACTTGAATAGTTTGTATTTATTGAGGGAGTTTAAGAAATGCTGCTCTCTCTCTCCCCTCACAAAGAGTGGAAGTTCTGCCGGAGGTTAAAAGTCGCTGGTAGGTTTTGGTGGGAGGCTAAAAGGCAGTCTTTCTGCACCGCCAGTTATCGACACCCTCATGCAGAGAATGGATCAAGCCATTTCTGTCTTTTATTGCACTCTTTCTCTGCCTCGCTAAGTGCTGCTACTGCTGTTGCCTTATTTGGATTTTGGAATGAAAAGAGTGACATCTCTTAACGTTGAACGCTACTAACTTGAGAAGGAACGTGATCTTGAGTCACGTAACGGTACATGTCCATGCTGATCTAGGATTCCAAAACTTGACTTGATTGACCGGAATTTGCTGAGAAGAGTTAGATGTGTATATTGAGTGTTTTTGAGTTTTTATAATTTTCTCGGAAGTACTGACAGTATCTCACTGACATTTTGAGTACAGTTGGTTATCTAAGATGAGCTGAATGATATCCAAACACAGAAAAAAAACAAAACATTAAAGTCAATTTTATGAGACTTTAATTATGTGCTGAAGATGTTTTGATGCAGTGTTTCCATTTCTGGCAGTTATTTCTGTAATTGTAGCTAATAACATTACAATTAATTTGCTTTTGTTTAATGCCAATTAAAATGCTTTGTGTTGTGCATGTTGCAGTTCTAAGACCTTGTGAAAAGCTGTAAATCATCAACATTTTCTTTAATTGGGCAGCTTTGACTTATGATTATGTGGGTGATTTTTAACTCGATCTGGTGATGCTGTTGGTGACACAACACACTTTATATGGAATTTAACTTTTGAAGCTCTTCTTATAAAACAACGCATATAGGCCTGACTAAATCTGTTTAGTTTTTTACGTCTCTGTCTTTTATATAAGGAAGTGGTGACCATCTGCACCTGCCTGTAGTCAACAGATGCATCCAACAAAATAAACATATCTACGGACTAATCTGACTAACCAAACTGACTGACTGGCCGACCTAACCTACCTACTGACTTTCTGACTGACCGAAACGGCCATCAAACCAAGCAACCCAGCCAATAACCTGACCAACTGAATGTACCTTCTGACTGAAACAACCAACTGACCAAACATACAGTACCTACAGACTATCTATCTATCTATCTATCTATCTATCTATCTATCTATCTATCTA